>JALRMI010000613.1:0-12957 GCA_026120165.1 Leptosphaerulina australis
GCGTTATCTCATGCTCAATCCGCGCGATACCCAATCGGGCCAAGAAGTGACACGTCTTATCGTACTGTTATCACAACACGATTTGCAGTTGTACCAACACATAGGAAGTAGGTTTTTATAGACATAGGTAGTAGATTTTCATAGACATAGGAACTAGATTTCTGAGTACACTATACGCGTTGACCCCTTCGTTAGAAATACCTAAATTTCCTGACGCATCCGCTTTTATGTCGCAACCAGCCAGTGAAAGAAGATGTCATACATCAACACTACCACCCTGTTACTTCTGAACTAGCCACTTCAGACACAAAACTCAGATCGGACGCGCTCATAACCTTCAAGTATGTCCTGATTGACCCCGTCGATCTCAGCAGCAGCAATTGCTTAACCCCTGATTACAATTAGTACCTCCTTAGGCACAGGCTGATGCTGGCACTATACAGAAGCCTGCAAAACAATCACCGCTGAACTAGTAACGGCCTCTTCGCTTACTGCAGGATATCTTAAAACGCTGGTAGCGCTATATTTAGTAGCAGTTGTAGGTACAGATCTATCGTCATTAGCAATGATAAGGAGGAAAAGTTTAGATTAGTGACGGTATTGGCACCAGTCTTGTGTTCCTCTTGACAACGCCTTGATTGATGCAGGGATTGTGGCTATCGCTGCGGCTTTCTTGTTAGCAATCTTAGTGACATGATTCTCTTATTAGTTAAATAGGACTTAGTGCTTTAGTAGGTTTAGGTGGCTTTTGTCAGAGGTCAGGTCATGTGACCACTGGTCTCGTATCAGTCTGGCCTTGGTTCAGATCCTGGCATACTCATGTATGCTACTTGCGTCAGCCTCGGCTCCACCGAAGCTTCTCGCTATATTCTACTTCGTGTATATATATCTCAGTAGATAGTTCACTGATCAATCAATCCGATTCCTCAGCTCCCATCAGCTTTTGCTTTACAAGTGTACTCACCGTAGTCTTGATTAGTGCGTCCCTGCCCAGTATGCTCTGAACTCTGAACTCTGAACTCTGTATTCCTGTACTTGATGTTAGCTTCTGTCTGTATAATTGTAAATTTGCTTGTCCTTATGTGCCTTGTGCTTGCGCGTAGATTTCGTGGTCTGTGATACAGTAGTGACGACCAAGTACAACAATACCTGCTGCCGCGTGGATGCATGACACTGGCGCCCATACGAGCTTGCTCCTTGGTCTTTTATACGAACAGAGCCGCCGCTTGCAATCAAACTTTGGAGGAGACGACCCTAGATGCTCAATGCGAGCCCATGCATCCTCGCCGTTGACAAGAGCGAAGATTTCTACTTCTCCAAACCGAAGGCTGTGTCTTTTGTCAGAGTAACACACCACCCAGTTTGCTTGGCTGTCTACTCGCCTTGTCTGGGACGTACAACCAATGTCTGACTGGCAGCAGTCAACAAACTGAGGCTGTATTTCCGTAGTCTTCTGTAAGTAAGCTGATGCCGAGGCCGGTCTGCATTAGGTTTCGAAGCTTGATGTACCGTTCTCGCGGAAGCTTGTTCTACACTATCCATTTCCGAAACTCGAGCTGGAGGGGCATGTTGGGATCACTACGATAAACTAGCAAGTTAGTACATAGAGAGAAAAATGTAAAAGGGTATAAATACTGTCTTCTTGTGCAAGAGTCCATTCGTCTGCGCTTTCTGGTAGATCCTCAGCCATTGCGAAATCTTCTAGCAACTCCTGAAACTGGATTTCATCCTCTAGGAGATCGTTATGGTTACACTCCTCATCTTCAACGACAGAGGAGAAATCGGGTACTTCTTGTGTGTTGAAATGGGGTTGAGCGTACGTCTCGTTTATCCCAGCATTGGGTGGTGGTGCCGCACCTTCTGCAAGGAGCAGAAGTTCCTCAGCTCTCATTGCCATTTGGATACTGACCTCTCGCCGATGAGTATCAATCTCATCTGCAGGTACCTGGTGCTCTTCTTCGCAGTCTCGGCATTTAAGGAGCAGTCGATTACGCTGGTGGGCATTGTCAATGTGTTGATGCCGCCACACAGTAGAGCGGTTGTACCAACGACCTTGTGGGTTTGCAGGAATGCATTTACTGCACTGGTGCCGCTGTAGTTCGCTGCTGGAAACGTTTGCATGGGTTCTTTTTTGCTGGCAGAGTGGTTGAAAAGTTTGCTGAGAGAAGTAATATTGGCGGGACGAGGAGGTCATGGTACCGGCAAAGAGAATGAGAACTGTGTTGATTCAGCATGAGTGGTCTACGGAGGAGCTATATACATAGTTGATGGTCATCTCGAAGCTTCTATGAAGTCATTGAGATGAGCATGTGATCACTATAGCGAACATTCTAGTAGTGTTCGCTCACAAGTAATGATATCACCGGAAGTTTCCAGCCAGCAAACGATACTGCCAGATGAGGGGGGCGGTAAGCGATTTAACCAATCAGATAACACACTAATTCAGTTTGGATTCACCTATACCCCTCATTGTTGCAGTAGTCCTGCAGCTATACTGACCACAAAGATCCTATCAGTTTCATTGTAGTAGCATTTCGTCAAAGCAACCAAAGTGACCAAAGCCATAACAATTTGGACATATCAGAGCTACCAGAACACATCAGTCTATTATCATCGGAGGGTGACGTACAAGCAGGAGAAATACTCATAGTTGAAGATGATACTGACAACAACACCCTGGAGGAGGACATGACGAGAACAGTGACGACGGAAGTGAACCTCCAACACCTCTAGGAGTGTCAGGACGAACGGGCATGATTCAACAAAACAAATCCAAGGCACTCAGTACGGCGTCAACTAGCACAGCATCGTCGCCCGCTTCTAAAGACTATTCATAGAAGCGTACCCTAAAGAGAAGTGCTGCGGTCAAAGCTATGCGGAACAACAAGGGCAAGTTCCTAGCTGGGAAGAGTAATTCCATTCCAACCAATCCAGCTAAGCAAAAGAAGGCCAGGCCTTTGAGTAAGGGCAAGAATAATGCGCTGAGTACCATTGCTTCCAGTAGTCCTACCGCCTCAGCAAAGCGACCAAGTCGCAAGCGCAAGAAAAACACAGACACTGGCGCTGTAGTCAGCGTAGGAACACCGATTAATATACTTACAGCAACAGCCAAGCCGTCAAAGAAGAGGGTTAAAGTTTCAACCAACCAACCCGTACCAAGGTCTACACGGGAATGCCATCCATCGGAGAAGGTGTCCGAGAACTATCGTGTCAACAAGGATGTTACTAGCAAGAAACAAGCAACAGTTGAGAAAAGGCAGAGTAGAGCTGCCCATAAGGCTCAGAGCCAGGCTGTCGAAGCTGCACTTTTGAGAAAGCAAGCATCGCAAAGAAACAAGAAGGCGTAGGAGACAAGATATTTTACTTCACAGGCCTGATAGCGTTTGCTAAGTCACATTCATGACTGTAAACACCAACTTTTCCTATGTATTAAAATTTACTATATTTTGTTTTTGTAATCAAACCTGTGTGTTGAATGGACTCTGTCAGCTAGCTGATCATGTTGTAAGCAGGACCAAACGAGTGAAGAGCTGGGTTGCACGGTGTACACAGCGCGCGGTAATAGTAGGGTGGGCAAGTAACTGTCGTTGATTGCTTGATTGCTTTACGAATGGGGAAAGGGGTTTAGATACATGAGTGCGCGCACGGTTGCGATCACTTGGCATAACCACGTGATCACAACATCATGTATGGTCAGCGGACCGTACTGCGAATGCTGTACGGACACTGTGAGTATTTTGGTACGGTGAAAGGAAGATCAATACACGTGATCTCCACATGTACATAAATATGGCCCGGGCCAACCTCAGTAGCAAACAACAACGAGAACTCTGAACAACTGATTATCCTACACCGGTATACTAGCTAGCACAACCAGACGTTGATGCTAGCCCGTACCACGTGGAAGCAGTGACAGAGTATCACCATTATCATTCCTCTCTTTGATACACGATTGTGATCGTGATCCTTGCATAAGTCGATACAATGTCGTGACCGTGATCGCTGCCCATCCATTCCTCCCTACTCTCGTCCCTCAATCCGCGACACGCCTCTCCAGCAAGGTGCAGGTCACATTACCTCCCGGTCCTATCCAAGTAGGAACCGAGAGGGTATACCGACAAAACCTGTCATAAGCTTTAATCCTCGTGATCTTTATCAGCACTGTTATTCTTGGTAGCGCCTTAAATTCTGCACGCAGGATTGTGGCTAATGCAGTTTGCGCAGTTGTCAAGCCTAAAGGTCTATAGTAGCGGTTTTTGCCTAGCAAATTGCTATAATACCAAAGGAAAGATAGAGTTTAACAGTAGAGTGAGCAAATAGCAGCTAACATGGCAATGAAAAATGAGTAGAAAACAATATTGCTATAATATACTCCATTGTTGAACCTTTCTTCTTACATTTACTAGGAGCATTACTCAAAATGGTGGCTATTTTTGACTGCAATTGGCGATGTTGGTATCACCGAGTATCGTGCCGACATCGCGGCACGATACGAGGACTGCAGGTTATACGGACCGATTGATCTATATGCCGCGGTGCATAAAGATACGGCCACGATCAACATTGAGAGGTTGAACCCAAGAATCTGAACCTACAACCGGCAAGCTAGTAGATGACCTAGACGTCACTGCTAGCCCTTGCCACGTAGGAGATTCGCGGTACAGCTTTATACAATCTACTCTCTTCAATCCATCCCCCATACTTCATTCACTCTTTGCAATTGCGCACCGTAGACTAGCGTTCCGCGACATCTACGGGCAGTCGATTAACAGCGTCCATTATACCTTCCCATTTCACGGGCGGGTATACCGACAGGCGAAGATAGACATTTTAAGTAGCTCCAGCAATAAAACTTTGCTCATTTGGCGAAGATATTCTTCGCCCATATCAGAAATAGCGCCCCGCGGCGTAGAAAACCTACGCCTCGAGTGCCCGTAGGTACGGAGTTTACTCTTTGCAGTAGAATGCAGCTTTTGGGAATGAATGAAAAACAGTACCGCTGTAATAAACTCTATCGCTAACATTCTCTTGCAATCTTCATTACGAGCATTATTTATATGGCTGTTGGTAGGCCTTAGCACTAGTGCCAAAAAGGTAAAAACGAAATTGATGTTGGTCCATGCGTTCGAGCAGCTCGGCTAGCGCACCAAGCAAAAACAATTGCTTGACGATACCATACAACATCACCCTTCACCAGCACCTCTCGAGCCTATCGCACCGATCAATAGTTTGCGCCGTCTGTCTCTCAACTCTCGCCAATTTTCATTTCAGATTCACGCAAATGGTGGGCCGGCCGCTCGACCAGAACAGCACTTACAGGGTCCCTAACTCACAGGCCCTACCTGAGGATGATGACGAGCAGCTGCAGCGTGAAGTGCGCGCGCACAAGCGTAGGATGATGCATTTAGAGGCGGCCGAGGCAGAAGCTCGTATCGAAAACCTTCGCCACCAGGCGTCAAACGTCAGTAGCAACCGTAGTCAGGTTCATTACGACACAGGTGCAGGTGAGGATTACACCCCTGTTATCACCAGCATTAGCAACGAGATGCCGGGCATTGCCCCAAGAGATGTCTATCTCATTTCTCTCCAGGTTGCATGCTCCGTCAGCCACAGCAGCGATTTCCACATCGCTGCCCTTTGAGGAGCCCCATTCGTACATAGAAATGGATCCAACCTCTCGTCAGATAATGATGAAACGGCCTAGAGGCTCCCCCAAAGATTTTGGTAACACACCAGAGATCTGGTTGGCCAGCTTCACGAACTATATCCGCATCATTGCACTATTGTTCATAACTGATCACCCTGGGGCCATCATCGGCATGCTGCATTTCCAACGACGAGTGCAAGATTTGGCCCAAACCTACGCATGGGATGCAGTACTTGGATTCGCTCTCGATACTCACAAACTCATCGCATCCACATCCATTCTCTCACGTGATGCTTGGGAAAACGTGAACCGCTCACGCCTCGATCATTGGATAAACACTAGCACAGTGCGCGCCAAGAAAGTCAAGATGTCGCCAACCAGCAAATCGTCCGAGACCTGCAACAATTTTAACAATGCAAAAGGCTGCAAGTTCCGAGGCTGTACACGACGCCACGAATGCACCAAGTGCCAGTCCCCGGCACATGGCGCTGAAAGCTGTAAGCTATAGGTACGGGCCTCTCACATTAGCCCGGAGCCTCTAGAGGCCCCTCAAGCTCCGATCATAAACCGTTGCCCGCACTCTTATATGCCCCCAAGACCGAACACAGATGTCCTCTTCACCGTCTACGAAGCAACATCACCACCACTAGACCCAAACCCGTCGCCGCTTCAGCCCAACGCATGGAAGACTGCCCTACAAAATTACCCCGGCACCCTGGGAACATTACTGGCGAACATCATCACATGCGGCGCCCGCGTTGGTTACACTGGCAGCGCAGTACACATCATCTCCGACAATTTATCGTCGGCGGCAACGGCTCCTCAAGTAATCGAAGCCCAGTTAACGAAAGACCTCGAGCTTGGTCGTGTCGCGACACAGCGGTCAGGCCCCACTCATATCCTCGCCACTGGGCCTTGTCCCAAAATCAGATGGCGGTTGGCGACGCATTCATCACCTCTCCTTCCCCGAACTAACTTCAGTCAACGACAACATTCCCAACGCATGGGGCGAGATCAAATATACGACAATCGAGGCCGTCTTCGCTCGTGTTCGTAACGCAGGCAGAGGCGCTATTATCGTCAAGAAGGACCTTAAGGATGCTTTTCGTCTTGTACCGGTTGCATCAGCCGATAGGTGGCTCCTCGGATTCCAATGGCATGGGCAGTTCTACCACGAAAACTGCCTACCCTTCGGTCTACGTACGGCACCTTACGTATTCAACCTCTTTGCTGAGGGTCTACACTGGATACTTGAGTCCCTCCTCGGATGGAGGGGACTCGAGCACTACCTGGACGACTTCATTCTCGTACTCCCCTTAGCACAGACAACCACCCCCGACCGCATCCGGATCCTAGATCGTGACTACAACGAGATGACGGACTACCTTGGGCTGCTCCGCAACCCTAAGAAAGACGCGCACGGCCCAATTGTTGAGGTGCTCGGTATCGAAATCGACACTTTTTCAATGCAAGCCAGGCTTTCCCAACGCAAGATCACCAAAGCAACGTCACTCGTGAGCTCTGCACTTGCAGCAGGTTCACTTACACTGCTAGATACACAGAAAATTACCGGGTTTTTGTCCTTCTGCAGTAGTGTGGTTACTCTTGGTCGACTTCATTTGCGCAATCTGTGGCATTTTACTGCCTCATTTAAGAACGGCCGTAAACGACGGCCCCTTAACGAAGCGGCGCTCTACGACTTACGCTGGTGGAACGACATGTTGCCAACATTCAATGGCATTTATCTCTTCGACGAAACATCACGCAACTCGGTCCACCTATTCACCGACGCATCGTCGTACGGCGTGGGTGGATTCTGGTACCCAGCAGGCCCAGCGCAAGGGGCATGGCAGTCCCACACGTGCGATATCCCTCAGTCCTGTGCCTTCTCCTACAACCTGTCCCCCAAGCACCTCGCACTCCACATCAATTCCCTAGAGATTTGGGCAATCCAGCTCGCCTTCGAAAAATGGGGTGACTTCTGGCAACACTCTACGGTGATTGTGCATACGGACAACCGCACAGCACACGCAGCACTCAAGAACCAGGACACCAGGAGCGGTGCACTCGAGCAACTCCGGGCTATTCTACTTATGGCTGCTGCCGGCGACATACGCATCCATACCCGTTGGTTAAGTAGTGCCGAAAACACTTTGGCTGATGCTCTCTCGAGACGTGAAACTACCATACTTGCTAACTTATGCCCACAGTGGAGCCTCCCTTGGCCATCGATCCACCACGCGAGTTCCGTCGTCTCGTCGGCCACCTCTACCCGGGAGACCAGTACCTGAAGCTACTTTGGTGCGGCTTGAAACCAGACACACGGAGAAGCTACTCCGCTGCGGTTCGCTCGTACGAGAGCTTCTGTCGTCTTCAACAGCTCACTCCTTGGCCAGCTTCACGTCTATCCCTAGGCACGTGGGTGGTGCAAAGAGCCTTCGGCGGCAACTTGGAAGGCCAAGGACAGGTAGCAGGTGATACCATCCAGAAATACCTCGCTGCACTCCGATCCGTGCATGTCGACCGCGGCGAACCGGTCGAGGTATTCGACGACCACCACGTCCGTCGACTGGTACAAGGCGCGCGCAACTTGTTCTCAGCACGAGCACGGGAACAGCGCCTGCCAATCACAAAAGACGTCCTCTATCGCATCCTCCAGCCGGCTGCCTGTCAGTCAGAGCATCCGGTTGACACAGCCAATCTGAATGCAGCCTTCTCCATGGCGTTCGCGGGCTTCTTGAGGATGGGTGAGTTCACGTACACCCCTGAACAACTACGCGACGAGCGTCGGCTCGCTACTGAAAAGCTCACACGTCGGTGTGTAACGCTCTCACGGTCGCTCGACCATTATCGACTGCTCCTACCGAGGAGCAAGACTGACACCTCAAACGCGGGCGTTCAGATCGTAATCGCGTCAGCCCGCGACGGCTGCTGCCCAACGGAGCACTTACTCAACCTGTACCGTCAGGACCCCCAACCGGCGAACGCGCCGCTCTTTCGTCTACACGACAAGCCCTTCTCCAGGCAAAACGTGGTCCAGCTCTTACGCAATCGGCTAAGACGCTGCAACATCGCCACGCCAGAGAAATACAAGGGCCACAGCTTCCGTCGGGGAGCAGCGCAAACGGCGCACGACAACGGTCTTAGCGAAGATCACATTAAGGCACTGGGACGGTGGACTTCAGAAGCATTCAAACGCTACTACTCGACGGACCCGCAACACCTCTTCGCCTTGCAACAACAATTCGTCTCCGGGAGACCCCCGTCATTCACCACCACTGGCACCACTCAATTCCCTACACCCCCAAACAACAACAGGATGGGCGCAGGAAGTGGGCCCGAGACCATCTCTCGTGCGGCGGAACGGGCTGAGTGAGATCACGTGCGGCATCAAACTCAGCCATCTGCCCTGTTCGAGCATCGCCGGCTCGAGCTGGCCTAGCTCCTGCGCCTCCCAAAAATGTTATCATACAATACCTTTACTCCCTACTTCTTCTGCGAGAGATGGTGTGGATTTTCTTCGCCCAAATTAAGAATAGCGCCCCGCGGCTAAGAAAATCTACGCCTGGAGTGCCCGTAGGGCAGGGCTCGCCACTGTCACCAGTGCTATACACGCTGTACCTCGCTGAGCTACTGAATCAAGATCCGATGCTACGTTTTGGATATGCAGACGACGTTTGCATATACCGTGCAACACATTCTCTGGATGAAAATGTAAGCCTTCTGGCAAGCGACATACAGTCCATCAACCAGTGGGGCGCGGAGAACAAGATCTTCTTTGCCCCGGAGAAATTGGAAATGATACATCTCACGAGGCAAAGGAGAATTGAATACCCGGCATGCTCAGTGGGCGATCTGACTATCACCCCAATTTCTCAAATGAACGCCGGAAATCAAAGAGCCCTCCGATGGCTTGGAGTATGATTTGACAGGAAACTTACTTTCAAGAAACATGTCGCGACTAGAACTGCTGTAGCACGGAGAATTGCACAGCAATTGCGTAGTCTCGCCAACACCAAATACGGACCTCCTGCGGCAGCCCTGCGAAAAGCTGTCACTACATGCATACTGCCGTCTTTATTGTATGGAGCCGAAGCGTGGTACGAGGGACCCAGTAAAGTTACAAGAGTCAGGCGAAACGGATGTAACCACACTGTTAGCACCCGGATCGGCGGGCACATCGCCTCTATCGAACAAACAATCACACTAGCCGCTCGCGCTGTTCTGCCGGTGTGGAGAACCACACCAAACTCGATCCTGCTCCGAGAAGCAGGCCTACCCTCGGCCACCATCTCTCTTGAGGAAGCAAAGCTACGCTTTGCTATGCATCTTTACACAATAGACAAAGAGCATCCGCTTGCCCGACGGATGAAGCCAGTGCGTCCAACAGGCCGTAGTACGGTACTATTGAGAGAAAATGCAGTACTGTACGGGGGGGATTTGACATGACGGGTACTGTACGAATGAAATAGTGTGAAGTGCGTACGTAAGATCCGTACTACGTACGTACATTTCCTATTTGGGCTAAGTTTCAACACTCAAATGAATATCTTCTCCTGACTCATGTGTAGCCGCTCCTGCTATCCGTATCCTGGCCTCCTCTTTCTCCTTTTTCCTATCAATCATACTTGCAAGTGACATTAGATGACTCTCAATGACATCTTTTTTGAGCCAGTTCTTCTGCAGTTGAAGTGCTTCAATCGTAGATGCTGATAGGCTGTTTCTATCGTCGGTAATCGTACGTTTGGCGGAGCTGAAGCATCGCTCACACTCACAGCTAGTACATGGAATGGACAAGAAATCACAGGCCATTCTAAACACTATAGGGTACTTTGACCTGCCGACTTGCAGCCACCAAACCCAAGGGTCATCCATCATGTCTAAATAATCCTCACTCTTATTGAGATCTTCAATAAGATCGTTGAAGTACTCCTTGAGCTGGTTAGACTTCTTCTGTCGCTTGCTGACATGTGAGCCAGTGAGATAAAATTTGTTTACACACATCGTCGTTGCATTCGGCTTGCTGGAGGAATACTGGGCTGGGACTTTATGGCGTAGCGGTTGGACTGCAAACTCCTCGGGCTCAACCTCAGCGTTAAGGTACTCCTTGTAGACGCTCTCAATTGAAGCCTCAGCCTTCTTGGCCCACTCAGGCCAACGAGACCACTAATCCTTGAACCAGAGCAGTCGGAGTCTGGGGTGTAAGGCGGTAGCAATGCAATAATAACTCGGTGTCGGCTCATGAATTAGCTTCTCCCAGTAGGTATCGAGCTTCTGTTGGCCATACTTGATGGCATTGCACACAAAACTATCAGGCTCAAATGATTCAGCGTGATCATTGTAGTGCTCCCAAAGAGTTTGTAAATTGACGATCGTCTGCCATAATGAGCCATAGCCACCTTTGCTGTTTGACCCTTCCAAGGCCTTCGTGAGGTCATACGGCTTAACAAGAAAATCCTTAAGAGTCTCAACTTCAAACCACTCGTCAGGCGTAAGGCCGTCAGTAATTGGGTCGTAAGCTGCGCCTGATGTACCGTCTTCGAATTCCTCCTCGGTCTTATACATCGTATGATATTTTCGTTGGAAGCGGCTAATAGGCTCTCGTAGATCCCAGCAACGTAGTAACATGAGATATACTGAGTGCCAACGTACACCACCATCTTTGACCAGTTGTAAATTGACAAAGCTCCAAAATGGGTCCTCGTCGTCTAGGTCCTTGTACACCGATTTGAACAGCTCGCGGCGCTTGTGGGATCCACAGACAGCAGTAACAAAGTTATGAAGTTTACCAATAACGCCCCTGCTGCGATACAACTTGAATTGCTCTAGCGGCGCGACTTTGGCTAAGTCTTCTTCGAACTTGCTGACACCATTACCGTACAACGTAGCCTTGACGACAAGGTTAATAATATGACCGGCACAACGTATTCGATGATGTGGTTCTAGGCCGAGTCCTCATATCAGTGTACCGTGATTGCTGGAGGCGTTATCGCCCACAAAACAGTTGAAGTTGGGTGTAAAATCAAACTCTCGCATTACGTTGAGGATGACTTCAGCTTGACGGGCTCCAGTGTGATCACCGTGAAGGTCACGGAAGGCGATGAGTACGTCTCGTTGCTTGTAAGAAGCATCGGCAAAGTGAGCAACAACACCTAAGAAGCTGATGTAATTGCTGGACGTCCAAAAGTCAACACTGATACTGATCTTGCTCTGAGCATTGCCCAATAGAGCAGTCAACTCAAGCTTCCGAGTGTCCAACCGCTTGTTAACGTACTTTGATAAAGTAGTCTTCGAACTTGGTAAGGCGTGGAGGAGAGCACTACGACCCCAGCTCAATACGCCTCGCATTTCGGATGCGGTAGCGTCTGAGAAGCTGAGATCACGGATTATTACCCAGTCAACAATTGCAGCTTGAAGCTCCGCCTCTTCGTATGGGTGATGAGTAACCGAACGAACCGAGCCAGCAGTATTACCAGCAGCGAGCGTAAATGGGTTATTACCGATAGCGATGGAAGCGACCGAGAGTCTTTCGCCCGTGGCTGGGTCAATATTATGAACTCGCTTAATGTGTTTGATGATATGCGCAGTTCCGTTGTATACAAAGGCGTCGTTGCATAAGCCGGCTTCGTTGCATAAGCCGGCTTCATGGCAGCGTTGGCAAAGCCAGAGCTTTGAAACCGTGTTCTTGGTTATATCTTCCACATACTCCAATTGTACTCCATAACTCCAAATCGATGAGGGTTCTCGACCGCCCTCGAGCAGACTTTTGTGTTTAACAGCATAGCCTAGTCGATTAGCTTGTAATCTTGTGCCTTGGCGATAGATGTGGTCAAAGTTGACGTCAAATCTCAGGCCTTGGACGCCATGCTTGGGGCTGAACGGATGATTGTGAATAGGATCGCTCCGCTGTAGGGATGGTAACGATGACAGCTGTGAATATGGTGAAGAAGAGTTTGACAGGATATCAGGAGACGCATTTGAGTCAGCTTGAGATGATTCAGCGTGAGATAGCTGGTAGGGAGCAGATGAAGACAATGAGGCGTCGACTCGAAGTTTGCCAAGCCTCCGGCTAGCTGCTGTATGATGAACGGGTGTAGGGGTACTCATCGAAGCCTGTAGATTGTTGTTGGTACAGTATCGACGAATATTTGGAGGCATTGTGATTGGATGTAGAAAACCAATGAGATTGTATTTTCATTTTCATTAGCTGGTGTGAGTATATCCGGACAAGAAAGGAAGAGATCCACGCGTGCCCTCTTCATTGGAAGACACGTGGCATCTCTCACCGGAGACTACTGCAGGTCGCACTG
>JALRMI010000614.1:0-12944 GCA_026120165.1 Leptosphaerulina australis
GCTTATGTAGGTTGTCACGAGCAACCATCCGATCCTTGGTTGTGTACCACACAAACGTTCCTTCAATCAATCTGTACTGAATACTCATTTTCTCAACATTACCTTTGATTTCAATTAATTCTCATATGACTTACCATGAAGTGGATGACGGATCCTTAGCGCAAAGTTAAACATAGATAGCTTGAATATCAAAAGTGCTTGGTTCGGATAAGCAAAGCCTAGTTGAGCGTCTCCACACACTGGTTGGTACCTCGATTTCAATTCACATCTTCACAGCATGTTGTAGAGACAATCACAAGGCAATGCCAGCTGGGTTGAGCGCGTTACTTTGGAGAGTGCCACAGCTGAACATTCTGTGAGAAACACTGGCACATGCTCCATCGCACTTGTTTGCCCCCTTCATGAGGATTGTAGAGACTGAATGATTACGCACCTGATACACATCCAAAGTTTTAGCGATTGAAGCTTGATTCTTGGCGGAGAATAAGCGGAGACCCACACATATGCAGCCGCTTCGGAGATGTAGAGTGGGGATGCGGGCTGACGGCGATCAGCACTGCCTTAGCGCGTTGAACGGCTCATTCCAGCCCTATCATCCTACAATGTTGAAGCTTTTGGGGGACGCACAACAGATTTACCCGATGTCATAAGTGAGCCGGAAGAGAGAAAAAATAGGATGTGAGCTGGACATGTCTGAATGGCTAAACTCGCTGAATACTTGTTTACTGCAATGTTGGGGAAGAATTGATCAAACATCAAAAGTTGAGCACCAGCATTGATATTGTCGGTATACCCGCCCGTGAAATGGGAAGGTATTTAGGACGCTGTTAATCGGCTGCCCGTAGATGTCGCGGAGCGCTAGTCTACGGTTACGCAATGGCACAGGGTGAATGAAGATTGAAGGGTGTATTGAGTGAAGAGAGTATATTGCATTGTACCACGAATCCCCTACGTAGCAAGGGCTAGCAGCGACGTCGAAGTCCTCTACTAGCTTGCCAGTTGTAGGTTCAGATTCTCGGGTTCTTCCTCTCAATGTTGGTTGTGGCCGGATCTTTATGCACCACGGCATATAGATCAATCGGTCCGTATAACCTGCAGACCTCGTATCGTGCCGCGATGTCAGTACGATACTCGGTGATACCAACAGTGATGTTATGTACAATTTATCAAAGGTACTACCGATGAGAAGCGATGCTCAGAACATACTGAAGTGCTAATTCTCTCAATAATTAGAACAGGAATAATGATTGAGTGCCTTATAGTTTCTCAAGCTTTTGCGTCCGGACATCAGACATGCCCAGAAAAATACTCTTGTCGATCCTGACAGCGTCGTTCCATGGCATCAGTGTGTCGAATCCTGACGTATTTGAATCTTTTGATTGCACCCAACGCTTGGCAATTTCCTGAGCGACAAAGTTAGGGTTGACAGTGGCGTCATACAACAAAACCGTTCCTGAGACAATAGCTTCGAGATGATCTAAGATCTCTCGCCCGCCGTAGAGCAGCTCCCCTTTACCCTTCCCATCCACTGATTTACGAAATGTTTCGAGTCTTCTCCTCAATATAGTCACCTCTTTCTGGAATACCTCGCTGCAATAATTCAGGACCTTTAGGACCCATGGCTGGAATACGCCACCCAATATATCACCGTCACCAAGGCGTTTATCAGTAAGGACCCGTACTACATCTTCCGCCATGACGCTCAAAGTACCCTCCCATATCGGATTAACAAGATTATCGCGATAGATCTTTGCAACATTGAAGAGACCCCCATCTTCGTTATTTTCACAGTATCCGACACCACCGAGACATTCGATACACTGCCGCAGGCCATGGACCGAGGCTACAGATATTTGTGCTTTCATCACGGGCAGAAGGAGCCTCAGCAGGGCCCCAACTTCTGTCTTGTCCGTAGGCACCAGATCCGCAGCTTTTGTCTCAGCAGTCACGGCCTGGTGGGACTGTTCGAGCACACCCTGCAATGCAACGCCTAAGAAAGCAAAGTGAACAGCGGCATGGTACTTGACAGTCTCATCAGCCATCCAGCGCAGATGGGCAGGATTGTTTTGCAGCAGTCCACCACGGACCTTTCGCACTTTGCTGTACGCGCGACATATTCCTAGTCCACGCGACCAATTCGCTGCACTCCCCGCCGCAGTAGATAGGCGTGTGATATTCAAGACTGCGGAAATTTCGGCCACACCCCGCCCTTCAGTGCCAATAAGCCATGCCCGAGCGCCGCGAAGTTCGAGTTCGGCTGTTGGAAGTGATTTCGTGCCAAGCTTGTTTTTTAATCGCTGGATTCGGACGCCATTTAGTTCCGTCTCTGAGGTTACTTCCAAATCATTCAACTCTGCGGAACGGGGACAGATGCCTTTCTTCCTTCTCATCGGCATGTAGAATGCGCTCAGTCCTTTCTCCGTACGTGCAAGCAAAACAGCCATTTCTGAGTCTGTAGCGCTACTGAACCACTTGAACCCATCGATTTTCCATGGACCAAGCGGCATGCCTACTGCATCTTCAAATCTTCCTTGCTCTTCATCAAGGACAAGTTCTTCTGAGGAGAGACGTGTAGCCAGAGTCTCAGTGCCAGAAACGTCGCTCCCACCACTGCGCTCAGTCATCCATTGCCCACTTGTCCAAGCGTACTTTGGATCGCGCGACGTTAATCGCCGATAAGCTTCCTCAAATACTCTGATGCGACCTATCTGATCGCCGTCTGGGTTGTTGAGTTGTTTAGACAACAGCATAGCGGCACCGTCAGTCATGCTCATCGGGCAACCTGTCATTGTTCCTGTCACGCTCCATAGATGATTTAGACCAAATTCGAATATTCTTCTGTTGATATGTGCTGTTTCTGGAGACTTCGAGTATGCAACTGCTACAACACCTTCCGTGCATCCGATTTCTTTGAGGCGCTGCCATCCTGAGGTTGTCCACAGAGGGTCATTGCGGTTTTCTTGGCCAAATGTTGTTAAAGAACGAAGGACGGGGTGATTTGTTTCTGCATCAGTAGCATAGCTCAGGACTTGGGGGTCTAAAGCTACACGAGCGATCCTGTGAAGGTGTGCAGTGACGATCTGGTTATTGGAGGGGAGGTATAGGTCCAAGATGCGTGCGAATGCTTTATCATCTGATACCGAGGCACTGTGTTCGTGGAGTGCTTGTGATGGGGTGGACTCATGTGAGGTATACGATGGTGGTAATGAAGGTGGAGCTTGGAAGAAGCCAGCTGTCGAGGAAGATGCGATGGGTGGCATATTGAGTGCTGATTGAGCTTCTAACGTAGCCTTTAACATTGTAGTTGTCTCCAGGCTTTGAATTGGGAGTATACTCGTTCGAACCGAGAGGGTGATGTTGGTACCCCAGTGTCTACCTCGGTTCCGACCCCGCAATTTGCTAGCAGCTCAAAAGGCATCACAACCTTCATGATTCCAGCGGCTCTTATAGCCATCCAGGGCCGATTATTTCAGCGGAATCTGGTGAGCCATCGTCCAAACATATCATATCAAGGAGGATTTTTAATCATCGGAACATGCCTTCCGCGCAGAGTTGTCAGTGATCAATACCCATCAATATTATTGATTGAATTGATTGATTCGGAGACAATCAATCAATCAATTTTGAGACTAGAATATTGATAAAATTGATATTGATTGATAGTAAGCGAAGAGGTAGGGGTACGTTGTCTGAGCCCTGTGTGGGTGAAGATGGACTTACCGCTAGGCCAGATTCGCTCCGGTATTGTTGTAGCGATTCTGTCACAAAACTATAGCTCAGATAGGAATAATAATACAACAATGCTTCTCAATCATTCCTATTGACAATAGTCTGTAGAATATGTGCAAATTGGAAGAAAAGTCTGAGTGAACGCCGTATACAACACCTTTCTTGGCACGAATATTAGATATAAAGTCAAGTCAAGTACACAACACCACAGGTTAAGCAAAACATTGAAGAGATTTGACCTGGATTTCTTGTTGGTAACTCTAAAAATAACCGATTCAGTATTACAACTGTTCCCAACTGCGCACTGTCAACCGACGCTGACCTATGTCCTCTTTACCCGCAAAACGAGCTGCTGAAGAAGCCGATACTCCCTTCAAGCGCGCACAACGTACGCGCAAACCGACACTCTAGGCACTTTTGGGTAGCCTTAGCCAGCCAGTTCAGCCGATGCAGCTACCAGAAATCACACCAGAGCCACCTAGAGAGCCATATACAAAGGCTATCGCTATCGAGCCGCCATGGAAGCCTGTTGTCAGATGGAAGAGATTAGGTGAATAAGCCTAGTAAAGGTGACCGTGTGGTCTAACTTGAATCCACCTTCACCTGGAAAAAAGGGCTTGGCGCATGTATATAATGCGCATGAATTCAGTCCAGGAGAGAGAGAGGGAATCAATCAAAAATCATCATACATTAACATTTCACATTTTATCCAACACCTGTACAACAGCCGAAGGAGCGCCCTCAGCGGGCATCACCATTGCATGATTTAGCTGCCTCGCAAGCTTCTCACTCCACCGATGAGCCAGCCTGGGAATCACAGTTGAGGCTGGATAAATCAGAGGAATCTATTTCACAGCCGCTGGCATTCTCTAGTGCTGCCACTGTGGCTTCCGTGGAAGAGGATAACCTTGATGGTCACGATTTTCACGACTTCGAAGGCCTTGATTGGGGATGGTTAAAGAGATTTGTGGCGCCATTGAGCACTCCACGAGGCAAGGCAAGCTGGGTTTTCAAGCACGGCTGGCGTGTCTGGAAGGAAGGTACTCATCAGCCGATTGAGCTATACTTCGTGTGCAAATACTGTCATATTAACAGGCTGCCCGGTGGCTTACACCGAGCAACAACATCAACTAGTGCTGCCAATAGCCATCTCGGGCTTGACAAAATTGGCCATTGGATTAGTAAAGATGGCCAATCTTCTACAAACCTCGCCGCGAAGCTGGCCAGCAACCACTGCGTTAGGCGAGTCAGCGTAGTCTTACATTCAGCCCAGAGACATACCAAGCGTTAGGAAACTTTGGATTATATGGGGTTCGACAGGCAGCTGCTCTCTGGCTGGTTGGCAACAACAGGCCACTTCGCGAGTTTGAGACGCCAGCTTTTCGTGAGATGATTAGGTTTGCAAACCCAGAGACAGAGGCGGCACTATGAAGGTCCCACAACAGTGTTTCATCATTTGTGATGAGGCTGTACAGCTGGCTGCGGCCTCAGGTGGTGCTCACGTTGGCTGAAGCCGAGAGCAAGATACATATAAGCTTCGATGGATGGACAACAAAAGGCGGCAAACGTAGCTTCTTTGCTGTAGTTGCCCATTACACTAACAGTAAAGGCGCAACAGTTGATCTTCCAATCGCGCTGCCACAGCTTGTGGGTGCTCATACTGGCGAGGCGATAGCTGAAGCTGTAGCCAAAACCCTGCAGTCCTTCGGCATCAATCGTAACAAACTTGGCAACTTTGTACTGGATAATGCTTATAACAACGACACTGCTATTAACAAACTCGCTGCAGTGTACAACTTCTCTGCCGCTGATCGCCGTCTTCGTTGCGCTTGCCACATACTCAACCTCGTCGGCCAAACGATAATGTTTGGGAGGGATACTGACGCATACGACAACGCTTCGGAGAACAAAAGGATGGAAGAGTTTTATATGAAGGAGTGGCCGAAGAAGGCTCTCTTGGTGTGTTTGTTGATATTATTAACTAAGTCAAGTGGGGTGGTTTCCGACACCCCCCTTGACTTATATCAATACGCCGAACCAGTGGAGAGTTTTTGAGGACTGCCAGCGCGAGGCGATCAACAGCATGTCTATAGGCGTTAACAGTAGCAACCGTAAGCCACTAAAGACTTGCAGGACACGTTGGAACAGTTATTATGATTGTTTCAAGCGTGGAATTGAGCTCCAACAAGCCATCAACGCATATGCCTCATACCACATCGACGAGACTAAACATTGTGATGAACAGGCCATGCTTAGAGGCAACAAACTAGTTGATGTTCCGGGTTGGATGAGGTCAAATAGACTCACAGCGGTTGACTGGGCAGTGATTACTGAGTGCATAACAATACCTGTGCCGCTCAAGTCCGCTACCAGCGTTTCCAACGGGTAGTATTACTGTATCAGTCGCCAAAAACTGCTACGTTGCGGCTCAATCTCTTCACCGTACCCTCCTATTATTACGACTCACGTAATCCGTAAGTAGTAACTGCAGTAATGCTATAGTATTGTTGCCTTGTCTACTCAAACATCAAAGTGCAAGGTAAAAATGTCCTTTGACGAACCTTACTCACCCGTCATTCCCTCCCTCACACCAATAACTCCCCTAGAAATTCTCGGTTGGATTTATCGATGGCTCTTTTTCCTCAGCCTTCTGCCTCCTCACAATAAGGTCCTCCAGCTCTTGTATTCAGCTATGAACAAGCTTATGACGCAACCAATTCTTCTGAAGCTGAACAGCCTCTACGGCAGATGGTTGTAACCGGTTCCTGTCGTCAGTGATTGTACGCCTTGCTGTGCTGAAGCATCGCTCACACTCGCAGCTAGTACTTGCGATGGATAGGAAATCGCAAGCAATCTTGAATAGTACGGGATAATTGCGCCTGCTGTTGGAACCCAAGATGAGGATCGACAATGGCTATACAAGACGTCGGCTATGTGACAAGGGAATTAACATCAGACGCATATCGGACCGATGTCCGGTATTACTTCGTACAATGATGCCCAATGCCCCTTCATACACGGACGAGTGGCACACACGTTGGGGCAGACGAGTTCACGTGTCGTCTCTCATAAAGAGACGACGAGCCAACGGTAGATAGAGAATAGAAGCATCACCAATGAACTATCGTTAGATTCTGTATTTCGTTTTACCTTTTTGGCACTAGTGCTAAGGCCTACCAACACCTGCCGTATTTTACCCACCATTCCCATGGATCGTTGAGAATCTTCAAATACTCAGAGATGTCGTTGTTGAGGTCAATTGCGATAGCCTCGAAGTACTCCTGGAGCTCGTCACGTCGTCGTTGCTTCTTGGTACTCCTAGCCCCGGTAAGTATATTGAGATCAACAGTCAATATATCGTCAAATCGAGACGTCGAGGTATCATCAGGTACCTTCCGGCGGCTAGGTCGAGTATATTGATCATCAAGGTGGATCTCAGAGTCGATTTCGTTGAGTTGATATGATATATAGACGTCTCTTATTGAGGATTCAGCCTTTTTGGAGTACTCCGAGAACCCCTTCCAGTGAGTTTTGAACCATTGTTGCCGAAGTTTTGGGTGGAGAGTCGTTGCAATACAGTAGTAGCTGGTCTCCGGCTCACTCACAAGCTTTCTCCAATACTGATCTAGCTTAGTAAGCCCATATGAAACAGCTTTTTTGTAGTAAGAGTCAGGTTGATGGCGAAGCTCGTGGGCTGTTTCAGAGTATAGTTTCCATAATGCTTGCAGACTAGGTATAGTCTGCCACAAGGAGCCGAAGCCTGATTGGCTGTTGTTCCCTTCCAAACGCTTGGTAAGCTCATATGGGAGTTGAAGAAAGTCGGTAAGTGCTGTAACCTCATCCCAATCGTCATCTGAAATGTGGTCTTCGAGAGCACTGTATGTGACAGCGTCGCTAGATAGGTTATTGTTGCTGCGTATCTGGCGTTGAAATGCTCGGATAGCACTTTTGAGCTCATGGCAACGGATCAACATAAGATATACAGAGTGCCAGCGTACACCTCCATCTTGTATAAGTGCGAGTGTGAAGTAACCCCACAAGGCGTCGTCATCAGTGATCTCTCTCTGGCAACATTTAAAGAGCCCCCGGCGTTCGTGTGAGGCACAAACAGCGTTAACAAAGTTACCGTAGCGCGGAATGGGGGTTCTAGGATATTGTGATACAACCGTTTCAGGTAATGAAATGTGTTGGTAGTGTTTTCAAGCTCTGTCAACACCATTTCGGAAGAGATTGAAACACGATCAACACATTTCATTACCTGAAATGGTTGTATCACAATATCCTAGAACCCCCATTCCGCGCTACGGTATGAAGCTTTCCAACAACCCCGTGGTTTCGGTATAGCTTGAATTGCTCTACGGTACCCACCTGGGCGAACTCTTCTTCAAATCTGCTGACTCCTGAGCCATACAATGTAGCCTTCACGACAAGGTTGATGATATGGCCAGCACAGCGTATACAATGGCAATCATCAATGTCGATTATATCGGACGTATTGAGGCCAGCGATGAGAGATACTTCGTTGGATATGGCGTTATTCCCCCCCAAAAAAACAGTTAAATCGGGTCTCGAAGTTGTCCCCTTGAATGGTTTGAAGTATGACTGAGGCTTGGGCGCTGCCTGTGTGATCGCCCACTAGATTGCGGAAGCCAATCAGCGCGTCTCGTTGATTGTATGTGGCATCTGAAAGCATTAGACGTCAATTGGTGTTGAGGAATAGGGATATTTACCGACAAAGTGAGCAACTATAGCCAAGAAGCTATAGTGGTTTCGGGACGTCCAAACGTCAACGCTCACACTAATCTTGCTCAGAGCACTTTCAATGATAGATGCTACCTCGTTCTTTCGGTCGATGAGGTTTTTGGTGATGTATGATGATAGTGTTGTAGATGAATCTGGCAAGGCTCGAAGTAATCCAATCGATTCCATGTTAATAAGCCTCGGGTGGTTGCTGACGTTACCATGTAGAACGACATATCGTGGAGTATCGTCCAATCAACAAAGGCCTGTTGAAATTTATCCTCTTCCCAAGGCGTATGAGAGACGTGATTGCACGCACCAGCGACCTTAGCTGCCATCCATGGGTCAGCGGGAGTGGGGATCCATCAGGAATGAGGTCTGTGCTGGGGTTAATTCGGTGTTTTTTTACTATACGGCTGATGATATGGGCTGTGCCGTTGACCAATAAGGCATCGTTATATCGTTTCTCCTCATGACACGTTTGCAGAGCCACAACCTACTAGTCCTGCTTGTTTGAGGATCATTGTATTCTAGTTCAACTCTGTATTGCCATATCAATGAGCACTCCCGACGTCCAGCCAATTGCGCCTTGTATTTGACGCGATATCCTAGTTGGTGAGCTAGTAAGCGTTGATTGTTATGATATATGTGGCTGAAACCCACGTCAAACTTCAGTCCATTGATTTGGTGTTGTGCTTCGGGATACGTATGGGATCGCCGGGTCGTTGCTGACGATGGAGTTGGTGTAGTTGAGGATGATGGCAATGCGCGGGCCTTTTCAAGGGTCTTTGAGGCGGCAGAGTGATATATAGGAGATTGGGAGACGTTAGTAAGCTGGCTTTGACGAGGCATGTTAGATAGATTCTAGTCGTGAAGATTGGGATACAGAAAGGGATATATATATATGGGGGTCATATACACTTCTGTCAACCAAACAGTACTGTAAAGTATAATATGAGAATACATCTTTTTAAACAATATGTAAAGTGAAGGTGAGCAAGTATTTCGTCTGGGTGACGCAGCAACCGATCAACACTGAAATCCACTTATACATGTACAAAAGTATGACGATACTATAATAATACCACTCAAAAACACACTACTTATGGCTACGATACTACTCAAATCCTTCACCGTACCCTCCTACAATTACCTTAGTAAATTGTAGCCGTAACGACTCGTAATACCGCCCGTTGGGAACGCTGTCCGCTACTGACCGCCTCCAAGGTCGTGGCAGGTGTGGCCGTTATGGCGCGCTCTACGAGGTCATCCCAGTGGTGTTTGAAAGCATCATAGATGGGATAGATGTATGTCTCCAGCCATACGATTCAGTCAACTAGGAGCCAACTGGGGCGCCTGAAGATCACATTCCGATCAACCTACGAGCCGCGAGACGAAAAGCAAGCAATTACTTCACCAAGATCATCCAAATCCCTGCCTATTACGCAGCCACAGCACTCCACCCACGATACAAAGCATGCTTCAAGCGTTTCTGGTGCAGCAAACCTGAACATTTACGCGACGCTCACGCAAAATTTCTGCAGCTTTGGGGTGCCTATAAGCCAACTGTTGCTCCCGCAACACCAATATTTTGCCGGAAGCCCGTCATGAGCAGCTTTGACAACGCGATCGACACCGAACTTGATGATGGTAGGCAAACAGATGGAGTGGAGGATGAGTATGATGTCAGCTTGGCACCTCAATTCACGTGGTATACCGTGTATTGGGTCTCACGTGTTCTATCTTCACGTGACTGCTTCCCGGTTGTGTATATATTCGCTCTCGATAGCTCACTCAATAGAACAACCTTCTGCTTCTTTCATGTTTTCCCTGTCACATATCTGACATATGATATCTGGTTGAAGGAGCCTATGTGGACGGCTGATCAGCACAAGACGGGTACTACAGCCGTACAGTACTGGGCAGCGTTGAAGTCAAAGTACCCAAATCTTTCACGATTGGCGATTGAAGTGGTGACTGCACCTGCCAGCAGCACTGATTGCGAGCGAGTTTTCTCAGGAACTGGGGATATACTTGAGCCACAAAGACGTAAGATAGGTGCTCAATTACTAGGTGCTTTGGTGTGCTTGCAAAGGTGGACTCGTGCTGGCTTTAAAACACCAAGTGCAACTGTTGCAGTATCTTACACTGACGACAGCCTCACTGAGGAGTTCGACTTAAATAAGTGGGAGGAGCCATCTGCAGAGATGCTGTGGCGAATTCCTTTCGGCTGCTCTAATTCTACCAATTCTATTAATTCTATTAATTCTACCAACTCTAACAATTCTGTTGAGAGAATGGGTATTCAGTACAGGTTGATTGAAGGAACGTTTGTGTGGTACACGACCAGGGACCGGATGATTGCTCGTGACAACCTACATAGGTGCCCGCTTGCAAGTTGGTTGCTAGGTCACACAACCGCACAAACGTCAACATAAACAACTTCATTATAAGTAGATGTAGAACTTAGTTGTAGTATGGTTATCGAATTCATTACTTTGTTCAAGAAAGCCTACTCTGCTTGTTGGTACGGCAAAGGTATCAAAGGGGGTGAATCAACAGTTGGTACAACGAAAGTATAGTAGATGATTGATTGATTCTTCTACATGCTACGGAGGGGAGCTGTACTTAAGGGAATGGCTGTGTTGATGTTGCACGACTGTTGACATGCTGTTGTGCGACATAGCAACCGACTCGCAGGTGGGTGCATATGCCGTCGACCGTAAGTAAACATCTCAACCGTGACAATCTCCAACACTGCTACTCAGTCTATAGATTCCCCTATGGCAGTCATACTCCAACAGGGGGTCTCTTTTCCATAAATTCTACCAATTCTACCAATTCTACCAATTTTATCAATCAATCAATTAGAGATTTATTATTGATTGTATTAATTGTTGACATCTCTGCTTCCGCGCTATGTGAACAGCAAATAAAACATTGTGTTTGAGTTCAATTTGTCAAAGGGTGGCTCAAAAGTACATGTCCTGTGTCGATCCATCAACAAATAAAAATTCTGCATCTATCGTTCTGATATCCGTATGGATAGATGGATGGAATTGATTTTCGTCGATAGGATGGGGATCAAGTCCACCATCACCGCCTCCCGAAGGGCATATAGGACGTGCTAAGCTATTGGATTACAGTGCTGCCACACTACCTTAGAAAGCATTTCTTGCCTGCGCGGGTATCGCTACCATTTCGAGCTACAGCTCCCCCTCCAGCTGGGGAGACTAAGCAGTGTGCGTACATTAGGGTGAATCCCTTGTATGTTCAGAGGCAGTTTAGTGCCGTGAGAAGAAGAAGAGGAAAGAGTGAATAGGTGTAGAGAGCCGGTACTCTGTCGAATCGAAGCTATAGCTCTGTGTAAGGAGAGCCTTTATACTAGGCATATCCATGACTGTGTCTGAGGAGATAGATGTAGTAGGAAGGCAGAGCCAGGCCTGTCCTTCTTCTCCATCTCTTAGGAATCGTGAAATATCAGGCCATGCTGGCTGCCTTGTTTGCATGTTGAGAGCCGGTGTTTTGTCGGATCGTGCCGTAGCTCTTCGCATAGAGAGCCTTTGTATTCAGGCCTGGCAAATGCCCATATTTTGTAAGAACAAAGAGTGTCAAGGCTGTCTCCTTGTCTTAACGGTGGTTGTGGCCTTCGACCGAACGTGGAAATCTGAGTAGCGCACGGGCTATTCTGAAAAGATTTCAGCTCACCAAGGAGCTGAAAGACAAAAGAGGCCGTCGCGCCTGCCACAACGCCTGCAGCGGAGAGGTGACATTGGGAAACAAATTTAAGAAGGCATTTGAGTCGTGTTTTAACGAAAAATCGATATATATCGATCTTTCGCTGACCTGGAAAAGTTGATGTTCGGTGTCTGATATCCGTATGATACAACAGAAGCTTGAATACAGAGCGTGAGCAAAGCTTGTCCAGTCTACATTCTTGTCTGAAAATATAAGGGACAATAGCCGTTTCGGTATACCCGCCCGTGAAATGGGAAGGTAGTTGGGACGCTGTTAATCGACTGCCTGTAGATATCGCGGGGCGCTAGTCTACGGTTACACAATTGCACAGGATGAATAAAGGAAGGGTGGATCAAAGAGAATAGATTGTATTGTGCTGCACCGCAAATCTCCTAAGTAGCAAGGGCTAGCAGTGACGTCTGGGTCATCTACTAGCTTGCCAGTTTTAGGTTCAGATTCTTGGGTTCCTCCTCTCAATGTTGGCCGTGGCAGTATCTCTACATTCACTCGTCAAAAGTTCTTGACTGCCAAGTGAATTAGCGCCAACACCAACATCTTACCCCAAAACTTCACCATGTCATAACTTAGCCGATAACGTGTTGTATCACCGAGCGGCCACCTATCACCGAGCGGCCACCTATCACCGAGCGGCCACCTATCACCGAGCGGCCACCCCAAAATTACTAGGAAATTGATGAAATCCGCAGCCAGTTACCTTAACAACAACAAAATGAAAG
>JALRMI010000615.1:0-12922 GCA_026120165.1 Leptosphaerulina australis
TAGAAATCAATCACAATCAATCACCTAGTACACCTCGTTGCAACGACTGTTGTTGATTCACCCCCATCACTTATGTGACACCCTTTGCCGTGTCAACAGGCAGCGTAACTTCGAGCTTTTCTCCGCTAGATATGTACAAGATACCTTTTTCATTTCTGTTTGAAACAATTTCGAAAACATAAGAGTGGGCCGGGAGGCTTCTTCTTAGTGGTCACTGCAGCTATAGTATGAGCATACCGGTAATTTTGTTGAGAATAAGGTTCTAGAAGTAGGAAATCAGGAGAGCTCATACCTAAGTAAGTTTCTTGAAGTTGGTACTGTGCAAAAGGCGTTGTTCGGTCGGGAATGTTAAGATGAGTACCTGAGTTATATTTTGACGGCAGAAATTTGAGTGAGTGATTTATTGCTCGACTAGAATCATGGAACGTGTGTATATATACGTGATAGTCACATGTCAATTTGTCACATGATTCCAGCAGGGAATTCCATGTAAGTAAAGATTAGGCTGAACAAGTGTAGGGAGGTATTGGTAGGATATAGAGGAAGCCTAATCCCTACAAGTATATGCCTTTTATATGCCTTTTATGTAAGAATAATGTTCAGGTGAGGGCTTACAGAAGATCCGTATAAACAGAGTACGTTTGGGTTTGCTGTAGGAATTATACGCGTTTGCTGTGAGAAATAGTTACCGTGGTTTTGCCATTGGTTATATGAATATCTCTCTGATATACAGCAGCGCAAGATAATGGATGTATTGATTGATTGTCTTTCATCAGTATGGTTCACGCAGTGACTATTTTGCCGTGAACGAAAATATGCAAAACAAGCTTCTGCATTTGACATGTTAGGAGAATTGAGATATGATGATACTGGGAAGAAGAGGGCTGCGAAGACAGAGCAGAGTATCCTGCGAGTGACGAAGTAGATGAGATAAGAGGGCCAAATCGCTTCTCGAACTGAACGCTGCTTGAGCGTTCAGATGCTGCAGACGAATATTGCTACCGACGAAACTTGCGTTCGGAGCAACATTGACTGATTGTATTCATCAGGGAATTCTCCTTCCATAGTAGTCTCCTTGCGCTTATGTTGCTTCCAAATGCTTTGCATTGCTGACTGATGCCACTAGCAACTCTTTTCGGCACTACATCGGTCGTAACTATGTCAAGCCTATTATACATATTCACATAGTTCTGTAGCATTTACAATAAACTCAGTCACTCATTGTTATCAATGTCAATGATCCTCACGATCCAACAGTAATACTCTGCATTCAGTTGGCTGTGGTCTTTCAGGATGATATTGAGTGTCACGTGTCGACCAGCGTTTTCGTGTTACGAAAACGTCATTGATTGGCCAGCCACCCAATATGTCACTTTCCAGCCCGCGGTCCCTGCCGCCGTTCGTGTGCGCATATCATGCGCTTTTTGACAGCTGCACACATTAACTTTGCTCAACACCTGTCTTACAATCATCACTGCAACACCGCCCATGAGCGTCGCCATCGAGCCGCATGGGATGGCAAGACCAGCTCGTCTACTATCGTGATTTTGCATACAGCACCCGTCGACTGCGAATGGCGAACGGCAATATCGGCCATGTGCCTGCTGCCACTTTTGCTGAGTATGTAGAAGATCCTTTCCTTGAGCGCGCGAGGAGCCATGGCGCATGCAATGGCGATGGCGTATGTGACGGTGACGGCGTATCTCGGGGCTCCTTGTTGGAAGAGGTGGATGATGCGCAGAGCGTTGCGCAGAGTGTTCCGCCAGATATGAGCGCGCATCATCTACCTCGATCACGATGTCTCGCAGTGCGGCCGGTGCTGGCGCATCGTCTTTATTCCCATCGCCTGCATGTGCGTGCAAAGGCTAAACTGCAACGCGACAGGCTGTTATCTGGGCCCATGATCGATATCTACGTGGGCGATGCGCGCCGCCGCTGGACGCTGCACCGCAACCTACTCTGCCACCATTCAGAACAGCTAGAGGCTGAGCTTGAGGGCATAGGTAAGGAAGACAAGAAGAGTGCGCTCGAACTGCCTCAGCATGACCCTGCCGGCTTTGAACTGCTTGTCAAATGGCTCTATCAAGGAAAGCTCGATGATGTCTCAGATCTGGCCGATGCCAACCAGAAATTCGAATACGCCGTCAGCTGTCACAAGCTTTACCTTCTATGTGACCGCTTCGATATGTCTCAGTTGAAAAATGTTGCCATGGACCAATTTCGCAAGGGACTCAACGAGGCAGAACTGGTGCCAGACGCCGAGGAGATTGATGAGATATATCGAAAGAGCCCCCATGGCTCGCCCTTCCGTCGACTGATGGTCAAGATTGCCGCGCGACAGATTATGGATCCTGACAGCGATCGCGATGTCGCATCCTACCGCCTTTGCTTCGAAAACAACGCTGACTTTGCTATCGAGCTGGTAACCGCTATCAGGCAGGGTACAGGTGGCATGCTGCTAGAAGATCCTACGGAAAAGGGTGATGAGTGCGAGTATCACGACCATGAAGATAGCCCTAACTGCAATACTAAGGGCAAGGGCAAGGGCAAGCAAGGTGAATAGCAGCAATTTCTCTCCCGTCTGGTGATTCGACAACAGCTTGGTAGTAACACGCATTAACCAGCACGCAAGGCCAAAGCCCCGAAAGTCGACCTGTCCTCCGTCAGATCAGCAGCCTCCACAAGCTCCGACCTACATCACCCCTCTCACCCCCCTCCTCCAAAAATCCTTCCCCAACTTCTTCCCCGCCAACCTCGCCCCGGAAGCTCAGGCGACGGTCTTCTACGTCGTCGCATCACAAGCCCAGCGACATCAACGGTGGGGACCTCAACGGAGACCGCCGTCGCGAGCCATCCTCCCAGCCCAGACGTGATCAAGGACTGGGAAAAGCTCAAGAGGGTCATGACTCTAGAGAAGCAGGGCGCAGAAGAAGCGGAGGCGTCGAAGCCACCCCCAGCCCTCGAAGAGCGCCGCCCAAGCTCAGAAGACGAGTCTCGTCTGCCGCCGAATAGCGAAGTGCAGGGCGACAGGGGTGTAATTGTGGATAGGTCAGCGCATGAATCGCCAACGCGGCGAGGTATTTGGGATTGGGCGAGGGCTGGCACAGGGAGATTGAGCATTATAGGGCGTCTGCCGCATCCAGAGTGGAAGGGTCCAGCGTCTGCATCAAAAGCGCAAGGCCCAGTGGTCAACCACGCGGAGGAACACGGCAGGATAACAGGATCGCATGATGACTTCGAGATTCCATCAGCGACCGCTACCGAGCCAAACAATATCGAAAGGCAGCAGACAGCGGCAGCTGCGAGAATCGAGGGCCTAGGCATATCGAGCCTCAGCACCATGATGTCTCCAAATGACTTTTCACAGACGAAGCGATCATCGGATGATTTGATAGCCAATGCTTCCGAGACGACTGGGTCACCTTCGCCCCAAATTATGAAGCTTGGAGCATGGACGAATGGAGATGACACTACGCCCACAACATCAAAACCAACTTCGCCGGTCACGCCTGATACACCCACGCCATCGCAGCGGAGATCGGATTCGATCATGGAAGCCCCTACATCAAAAGTGGACGAGAAATCTAGTACATCTGACAGAACCGGGACTGATACGGAACCACGAGCTAGTGGCAAAGATATGGCTGCAGAAACGCTGGAGTCTATGCCTGCAGAAACGGAACCAAACAACCGAAAAACATCCAAGGAGCCTCAATCTGATGCCGACGAAGCCCCTTCATCGGCGCCTGCAAAATCGAATGGTAGCACCACGCCCGGTCAGCGTCGCATTCCAACGTACAAGATTGCACTAGCCTCTAGCCTTCTTTCGCCCGTAAGGAGGAGTACCTCTGCAGCGCACTAATGCTCACGTGTACACGTGTTTTGATACCCACTGATGATTGTATACAAATGGTCCCTACGATGGATGGCACAAGATATGTACAAAATAATCCATCACTTGATGCCCAATGTTTGCACTGTGCCTACTCTATGAATTGCCACTACCGTCTTCCTCTGTGCTCTTCGTCAACACCGGGATTGGGACTAGCCACTGTCCCCCTCTTGACCCTCCGGAAGCAACTAAACTGTCCCCTTGTCCCCTCCCTCAATCTCTTCAGCCCTATCCTGAGCCCACTCAACTCCTCCTGCAGAGCCATCCGTGCCCCATTGTCCGTCTTCTGATCCAATACCTGGTAGATGTCCGTTTGCGTCTGGCTTGCTGCATCGGTGGTATAGGATGCTAGGGTCTGGGATATGAATTCCACGTCCAGCGTGGCTTGCATGAGTTGTGGAAGGGAAATGGCGGGCAGGCGTGGGGAGGAGAATGTGCTGATGAGAGATGTAGTTGTGCTCTCGAAGAGCGACTTGAGGATGCGTGGTGTTAGCGGGGAGTTTGGTGATGTAGTGCTGGTCAGACTGTGAATAGTAACGAGGTGCAATAGCACGGTACTAACGTAAGGCGAGGGGTCAAGGTCTGCGACGCCCCGCGATCGATCTTGTGCGCCGCTTGCCCAAGTAGGTGAGAAGATACCGCGTTCGATCCAGGACTGGATTTGCAGGGCATGTGGCTTGGTGTAGGATTTGAAAAGCTGTGTGTCCAACTGAGAGAGCACGTCACGAATGCGGCTTGTTTCGTCGGTGAGCTGCACAGAGAAAAGTGTTTCGAAGAGGGAGAGCAGGTGCGGTGTTACTTCGGATTGGAAGTACGACATGTTGGAGAGAGTAAGCAGAAGGCGTGTTGACTGTTGGACATTAGTATGGAAGGGAGGGCTTCTTGTGGACGTGTTATGGCTTACCCGGTTGTTAGCATCGACCTTGCCCCATACGCCGTCAATATCTTCTTCATTGTCAATAGTGAGGTCATCACCTCTAGTCTGAAAATCTTCCCCCAACGCTTTGCGACCCAATTCTGCGCATTCGACCATGCCGCTTAGTGTGCGGTATAAGCTGGTCACGAACTGGCTTCTGAGCATTTGTAGCAGCTTGTTGCTAGGTGGGACGACAACATCTGCTGATGTCTTGCTCGACGCTTCGACATACATGATTTTCTGCAAGTTGTTAAGCATGAAGGATTGTACAGCCAGGAAGCGTTGAGGTAGGTTTGTGGTGTCCTTGCGGTCAGTATTGCGGGTCCAGTCTTCGAGCACCTTGAGTTTTTCTGCATCCGCGTTCCAGGCTGCACATACAGCAGATATGCAGCGTTCGCGGACCCCACCAACTAGTAAACGAAGACTCTCATCTAATCGCGATGCAGGTCCGGTCTCGGGGAGTCTGAGAGAAGCGAGCTCATTTGCAGCCGTACCAATGAGAATTAGAGACTTGGAGAGATAGTGAGAGCCTGAAAGAGCGTTCGAGTGAGGCGGCCAAAATGCGTACTTTTCCCACGTCTCACCACGGCTAGGTGACGGCGGTGGTACATTGTTAGGGTCAAATTTAAACCTCGATCCAGCTGTCGGACTCAGAGCAGCATTGAGTGGCGTCCGTGGTGTCGTTGGAGTTGGTGTAGATGGCAATGGGGAAAAGAGAGCTGACACATCCTCAATTGGAGGGTCTGAGAAGAAGGAGTACAGATGCTCGCGAATGATATTGATGAGCTCAGTGACACCCTTCTCAAGCTCGATTTTGTTTTGGTCAGTAAGCTTGTGGTGCACTGAAGACTGGTTCTGGTAACCGGTAGGCATGCTGCGTTGCGCTCGACCACTCATGAATGACTGCGCAATATCCCAGTACTCAATTAGCTCAGCGAGCAGGCCACCCTTTGTCGAAAGCAGTGTAGTCATGGAGGCGTGCACGTGCTCCCAGAATTCAATCATCTTTGGCGCATCCAGCTTAGAAGGCTCAGCTGTAGCAGTGCTGCTCGTTGGCACGGCACGCAAGTGTTTCTGTACCAGCCGCAGGCTTGGTTTTTCGCCGTTCGCGAGATGGCGGCGTAAAATCTCAATCTCGACCCGAGAACGCTCACACAAAATGTTGAGGCGAGACTTGAGATGCTCATAGCGTGACAGCAGCCAGACCCATATGGGGTTGTTCTCAACACCAAGCTCAAGCATAATGGAGATAAGGCTCATGTACTCGTCCGACCTGGTATCATCTGTCCCAGTCTGGTGTTTTGTAAAGTGTGCCGATGCCAGTCTCTTCCATGCATCTCTCTTGAACTGCTCGATCTGATGTTCGACGTCTGCCCACATCCGTGCCGTAACGATGATCTGGTGTATTTGCGTGTCGACAAGGGGCATTTTCGAGTAATTTGCTTGCTCTACAATGTATCTAGCGTCCTCGGTATACTTTCGCGCCCGCTTATACTCTTCGATTATTGTCTCATGGTCTTTGCGGCGGATAGCGTCTTGTATTGTTGACCCTACCTCAAACAGCCCACGGTTGCTCTCCACCGACTCTAATATAGCCTTTAGCGTCTCTTCCTTGTCGCGACCACCCAGCGCAGGGCCCCATACTTCTTCTGCCTTGACAGCGACTTCTGTGAGGGGAACTTTGATGCCGTGCACACCGTATTCGCTCTCTTTGACCAGCGCGTTCTTCTTCTTTTCTGTTGGCGCAGGCTGGAGTGACACGCTTGCTTTTCTACCAGAGAAACTGGTACGGCTGGCGCCTCTCGTGTGCGTTGGCCTCGGTGGCTCCGACTCTTTTCCTTGTTCGCGCATCTCGTTGTATACTCGGTCAATGGTTGCCTTTGCGCCCACGAAGCGTTCGAAGTTGGTTTCGACGAGCACCTTGAGGGATGCCGACTTCTGTTCGATGGAGCGCGAGAGAAAATCGAGGCCTTGGAGGAGCGTATCGGTGGATGCATCGCTATGCACTTGAGAAAGGAAAAGTGAGGGTGAGAAAGTAGTCGAGCTGAGCAGAAAGCGGTTGCCTATTTACAGTGTAAGCTACCGTTCTGTTGGAATCGAACATGTATATCCCTACGCAGCTTGATATCTTCCTCTACGGATAGATTGCGTGCCCGTAGGACCTGCACGACACTTGGGTATATACCCAACGGGTCCTGCTCGTCTTTCTGCACCAATGTCTCCACGCCATCTTTGGATCTTTCCGCGCCCGGGATCTGTCGCGAGAATCTCGACCTATCCTCCAGCACTGAATATCGTGACCGTGACCGGCGCACTGGTTGCGCTGTTATTGTTGGCGAGTCATCTTCAGAAAGCTCTCCTTCGTCGGCCGCATCCTTCTCTTCTGGCCACGCTGCGGGGTAGAGTGTTGTAAGATTGTACTTGTTGAGGATTTCGGTTTCGGTATTCGAGTTCATGGCGACATTAGGGCACGAAAATGGTTGTGGATGTTGTATTTTTGGTCAAGTCTACCTTGAGTACCAGGTGTCATGATGGTGACAACTGGTCGTGACCACCAATCAAAGCTCTAGCCTTAGCGTGCCTATTTCGGCTGCCTCCGTCAACCTCCTCGACTCAGTGAGGAAATTGGAATGTTTCAATAGTGTGCCAGTCATTGTGTACGTAGGCCGTTAGTGTTGTTTTTCTCTTATAATCTTTTCATTCATTTGTACTTGTCTCTGTGCGTCATTTCACCCGCTTGTCCATCAACCCCACGTTCACGTCTCTTATACACCTGCATTGATCATATGTCACGTTCTTCGATATCATGCCTCAACATCATATTTTGGCGAGAGCTACAAACATTAGACAGGAATGGAAGCTTGGAAAATCGAATCGAAGTCCTGTTGTGCAAAGCTGCTGGCTGTATATCTACACCAGTAGTGGTATATGACGCTAGCTTGCAAGCAGCATCATGTCAAGGAAAAGATGCAACAATGTATTACTACAGGAGCCACTCGAAGTAGCGATGAAATAGCATCACAAAGATCAAACTTCTTGGGTTTCTAGCAGCTACGCAGCTTCTGTGTGGGTGTCAGATTTATGATATAAAATGGTGCGCCATGCTCCAGGTCTCAGATGTGCGGGTTGTATGTATTGATGAATTGTGTGCCTGTTCTGACGCCCTGTCGGGTGCGATATGTACAAGGAAAATTTCTGATAAGAGAGATCACGTGATACCCTCAATCTGACAGTGGGGAGACAGCAACTGGGCAAAGTCATAGAGCTACTCTCAGGAACTGTAGTGCAGGGCCCCCTCACCCTTCAACTCACTTTCTTTTAAGGCTGCATTTTTGCCATCTCTAGAAGTATTCCACTAATCTGCTGCCCAAGCAGGCACATGCTTCTGGTTCGGCAATTGATTTCACTCTCAACCAATGACTTGCTTTCTTCATTCTAATCTGTACTGACAGTCGTGCTACTAGCGTACCCCCATACTCAAATAGTGCCCTTGTTGGTAGACTCTCTAGCAATCGTGTTCAAAACAGCAATCGATGAATAAATCTATTGATGATTTATTGTTGCCATCTGTGTGTTCCATCTCGAGTACAGAGAGATAAAGACGTCAACAAATCACGTTCTTGGTTGTGATGATTTTCACAATCCTATCTATGCAACTCTGCCACCCAAGGACGACGAGACCACCTGGAAGCAACTCACATCAACTTTAGGATGTGAGATGCTTGTCATCACGGTTGTCCGGTGTTGGAACCCTGGGAGAAAGACTCGAGTTCAGCCAGCGCAGAAGCAAATTCCCAGTCAACCGCAGAGAATTGGGAGTTTTGGTATGCGATGACCATGAAGCCACAAATTCTGGACAAAGAGGAAAATTTAATGATGTCATCATAGCCAAGGTGCTTGCTTGGAGTTGGAAGTAGAGGCGCCTACGTGCTGGTTGGTTGCTATATTATATGGTTAGATATCAACAATTGTACAATATCAAGGCTGACCTCTTTTGATAACATTCTTCCATAGCATTAACAACGATCTGTTCGGTCCTTCAATTTTCTGTGTTTGCGTGCTGTACACACCAAGAAAGGATTACGACGCTAATTCCCCTTTACTTGTGCCACTCTCTCCGCACTTACCTACGCTGACACGTTTTTTCCCTCGGCCATCATGTTTTCACATACTAGCTTTGAGAGGTTTCACGGATCTATATCCACAACACCACCTTCTTGCATTGCGTTGCGCTTGCCAGAAACTAGGTGTGAAGCCTGCCTTTCGAGTCTAGGGAATGAGATTCACTTTCTTAACGACGAGGCGCTCCTCTATGCGATCAGCTGGCGTCCGCCTACCCATTTATCATTCTGATCATCTGTGTGTTTCGGGTACCAGTTTTAACTTTACGGAGAATATTTGATCTGCAATGCGAACCGGCAGTTCTCCGAGTATCTTATCTGTTCTCCTCGTGCCCGTATAGGCGATCTCTGCAAGACAATCTCTGCAAGGCAACCTTCGGTAAGCATTACTTGGCTGCAGAGGGTTAGCCAGAAATCTCACACAAAAGCTCAAGAAGCAGGAACACGCAACGCTCACCTGCATCGGGTCAACTAGACTGCAGACTGAGTCGGGCTGATGAGGCTAGGGCTGAGCTTGTGGCAATCGTTCGTCTCGCCAAACCTCCCGCATTCAACCGGACTGCCAAATTGGAACCGAATCCAGCAGCTTCTCCCGCGTCCAGTAATGCACCAAATCTGGTAACGAACAACAAAGTTCATCCAGACGGCCGTTGGTCCACTATCCAACGTTCCACGTTCGTACATTCGATTCATGGCTAAATTTCTACAAACTCTGATTTGTCAGAAATAGTGTTGAAATGGGCATTGCGACGCCCTAGAAACTCAAGCTGACAGTGGATCCGATAAAGTTCTGGAAAAGTTTCGGCGAGTTGACGCCCAAAAGACTTAATTCTTGACTCTCTTAACCACGATGTATCTCATAAGCGATTCTTGTCCTGTTTTCTTTAGCTGGAAAGGAGCCTGACACTATGGGTATGCGCTTGGCGGTCGCCATACTTCTGTGTCTATTAGCCGTTGGGGATATTGGAGCTCTGGGATCGGGGTTGAAGTCAAGAGAGCTTACTGTTGCCGATATCCCACCATGTGGCGTACGTTAAGCAATCATTCGGTCAAATACGGTACTAAGTTGTAATAGCTTCGATGCCTCTTCCTCGAGCTTCCATCGAGTGGTTGCTCGCCAACAGATATCGATTGCGTATGTTCGAACGAGCCACTTACGCAAGCACTGGCTGGGTGTATGCTTGCGAATTGTACAATGCGAGACTCTCTAGGTTTGTTGATTGTCTAGGATGTACGTGCACATTACAAGCTAACAATACTTCCTAGATACCTCAAGAGTGCAGGCGGACCTCTGCAACCTATCAAAAGAGTCCAAAACTCGCGAAGTAATCTTGTACACGAGTATTGTCTACTCGGTTGCCTTCATCTCTGTTGTGCTCAGAGTTGTTGGAAAGGCTGTGTCTCAAAGACTTTCTTGGGACGATGCAGTGGTGGTAGCAGCCCTGTTATTGACGGGAATACCTTTGGGCTGCGTTCTTGACATGGCCATGAAAGGCTTCGGTGAGCATCTATGGAACCTCGACGATGGCAAATTGTTGCCCATCCTACGCTATCGTGAGTTTTGGATCGTGCATTACTTTGAACGTACTAACTACAATAGTGTACATCTCGTGGTCTACATACGTTGTCGTACTCTGTATGATCAAGATCTCCCTGGTCTTTTTCTATCTCGAGATCTTCAAGACTCGCAAATTTCAGATCACTGCATACTGTTTCCTTGCGTTCATGATTACCAACAGCTTGGTCATCTTCTTCATTGCTATCTTTGCTTGCAATCCGGTTAACTCATTTTGGAACCGCGATATTAAAGGCAAGTGTATTAATATTCAGGCAGCAGCATATGCCAATTCCGCTTCTGCCATCGTACAGGACATTATTCTATTGATACTGCCATTGATCTTCATCAAGAAACTTCAGATGAAGCGCTTCCGCAAGATCGCCGTTGGCTTCATGTTCTGCATTGGTACATTGTAAGTAAACCTGAGAGCTCAGTATTGTAAACTTGTATTGATTTGTATAGCGGCGTCATTGCTACCATCATGCGACTACCTTCTCTTAGCACATTCAAAATATCTTTCGATCCCTCTTGGGAATATGTTCCCGTCACCGTTTGGACCGAACTTGAACTTGCTGCGGGCTTTCTCTGCGTGTCTCTGCCGTCTATCCGTATGCTCTTGGTTAGGCTGCTTCCGAAAAGTTTGAAAGAGTTTCTGTCGAATATTACCCATCCGTCGCGAAGCAAAAGCAACTCCACTCCGGAGCAAGCAACACCTGTCAAACAAAAACAGCGGATTTGGAAGAAAGCATCTTCCTGGATTGACATATCTGCAAATAGCACACACAATTTGGACCACAGCGACAAAGGTATCGAGCCATTGACATTGGGTTCAGGGGTGCGAGGAAGCTTTATGGGCACATTCTGGAACCGCAAAACTGTACAATCATCTCAGTTTTCGCACTTACGAAGCGGGTCTCGACGACTTGGGTCTTCTATGAGCAACTACAGCGAATCTGGTGATGGTGCGATCAATTTTCCATATCAGAAAGAGACGATCAATAGCACACTGGAGCAAGTTGAGATGCTGGATGTTTCAAAATCACATCGAGGCACTAGTGACTCCTGCAAGAGTTACGATATCGATGAAGAGCATATCACAGCGCTTCCACAAATAGGCTGCATACCGGAAGAGTCGTACTCGGATCACGACCTGACCATAGGTTCCAAGAGATCGCATTCACAGTGGTCGCGAAATGGAGATGACGTCGTGTAGCTTGATAACAGACATAAAATAGATCGATAACAATTCTTGAAATTCAAATCATGTCTAAGCATAAAACGACGCTGAATCATAGCGGATGTGAGTTGACAATACATGTAGCGACGGCAACGGCGCCAGTCTTCTCTTTGACAATATTTACAAGGGTTGGAGTCAGAATAGGAATAATGCCCATCCCCGGTACAATTGTTACAATGTCTCCATAACGCTTGTTACTTGAATATTTCCTTTTCTCAGTGTTTGAAGCATGCTTGTCGTCCAGCGAAACATTTCTTTTGTCGTCCAATATGTTAGTTTTTCTATCTCTAACGTGTGCTTGGTTAGGGGACCGTGATATAATGTAAGCTCTAGCAACTGCCGTATTTCTCATTCTGGGGAAGCAGAAGCCCACTCCTTGAGCTTCGTCCAATCGAATTTCTACTCCAGAGTTAAAGTTTAGGCGCAGTTCCCTTTAAGTCTTACATCATAATATGTAGAATTAATCAGCATTGCGTAACTTTCATCATTCTCACAACCTCTTATTTCATCCATGATCTTGTTGATTACTACTTACTTTATTGCATTCTCACTCCCAAATTGAATTACGAGCTTCGGGGGCTCCTATTATAGTATTTTTTATATTACAGCGTATGCTGGAACCGATGGTTGGGATCAGCCATGGTTATTGGGATAGGGATATCAACCGTATCTAGAGTTAATGTCCGAGGTCCCTTGAAAGTGGAATTTTCTGCCGGGGGATGTATGGGAACACGTGTTAAGCAACGCGGCCGCCCACCACTTATACAAGCAGATAAAGAACAAGAATCGTCATTTCATCATTGTCAGTGTTGAAGGGACTCTGTTAGCTAGCTGATCATGGTATAAGCAATACCACGCGAGTAAAGAGCTGGGTTGCGCGGTGCGCACAGCGTGCGGTAATAGTATGGTGGGCAAGTAAATGTCGTTGATTGCTAACGTTCGACGTGTGGGGAGAAAGGGTTCATGTTCATTCATTCATTCATTGGTTCCTACTCGGTTTCAGTCGCGATTTATCCGCAGCTATGCCCGGCTCGCAAGCGTAGATGACAGCCGACGCGACGTAGACGTTATGTTTGTGTCGGGGGGGGGGGGGGGGGGGGGGGGGGGGGGGGGGGGGGGGGGGGGGGGGGGGGGGGGGGCGGGGGCGGGGGCGGGGGGGGGGGGGGGGGCGGGGGGCGGGGGGGGGCGGGGGGGGGGG
>JALRMI010000616.1:0-12840 GCA_026120165.1 Leptosphaerulina australis
GTTTCGAAGCGAACTATAACCCCCCTAGTGACCGAACGAAACGAACTACCACTAATAAGCTATCGAACGAACTTAGGTAAGGCACCAAACGAACCGAAGTTCGATTCGTTGGAAGCGCTGCCTCCATCATATGTTGCTTACGCGGAATGCATGCGCGTCCTCCCAATGGGCCTTCCTCCGTTGTCAAGAGGCAATGAGTACCTGGGCTGTGCGCGTACGCTGGTCCCCAGGCCATATGGGAATCCAGGGAAACGAAGTAGCTGATAGACTGGCTGACCGAGAATCATACGACCCACAGGAGCCATCTCACCTTGCGGCGGAGCCTACAGTCACAGGGCTGCGGACAGATGCAAGGACACAGATGTATGGCACGCAGCTGTATTAGCGGAAAGACAGGAAACCGAAGCTCTCGGCGTGGTACAGGAGATGGGAACTCCTGTACAGTACGACCCTTCCAGAGGAACTCACTCTCAGCCGACCTGTACTGGCCAAACTTCTCGCCATACGCACAATGCATGGTGACTTTGTATGGTATCATCAAAAATACAGACATGACGACGCGGAAATTCTATGTTTCTGTGGAAAGGACAAGACCCTTACCATTTGGTACACTCTCCGCGTATGCGGCGCTGGTTTTCACAATGGCCTGCGCGGCCTGCCTGGCCACCGGCCAACGACAAGAAGGGTATAAAGTACCCTCAAGGATGAGTCATAAACTCACAAATGTGGTGACTGTTGAAAAACTTCAAGCGGGTGGGCTCAACGGGGCTATTGTAGCTTGGACAGAAAAGATACATTTGACAACTCTAAGACGCAAGGTGAGTTACCACCCCATTTTTGTTTCAATGCTATCTTTGATTGAACTTATACTGATGGCTTCAGTGAGCTGGCGAACATTCGGGTGATTAAATTAAATGGGTTAGAAGCATAGTACTCGTCAGTAGGCCGCTCCAACGTGTACAAGCCAGAAACCAGATCGAGAGTTAGGCTGGGACCATCCAGTCAAACTCTGTACAGATACACAACCCGAAGATCTCTCGCATTCCGCGTAGAGACAAAGCCATTGTCTAGTGGTTTCTGCACAAATGCATCTAATTGATTAGTTTCAGGATTCTACTTTCCATTCTCAAAACCCAAACCACTCTCTTTCCGCACTACACCATACACACTTGGAATGTCTCCCTTATCGCCTAGATGCTCTTTCACATCGTCCAGCCGTGCCCGTGCGACGTCAAGTGATTTGACACTACTTCCGCTCGCATCCGCGAGCGCTTTTGCGTGGCGTGCGTCTTTGCGTGCCAGGTCAATGTGGAAGAGGGGTTCATCGCGCTTGTAGTAGTCACCCGCAAGCATGCGTTGCGAATATGCTGTGTATGGTCCTAGGTTCTTGTCAGGACGAGGGTGCGTGATGAACATACAAGGAAAACACAAACCTGGGAACATTATCGAAATAAAGCTGTGCAGATTCTCCGCACCAAGTCCGCTCTTCTCGGCCAATACATGACCCTCAGACAACTGATTCACCATGTTTAGGATGAATGTGTTGCCGATTACCTTCAACAACGTCGCATTACCTGCTGGCTGGTTAGAAAAGTCAATAGTTGCCCGGCCCATCACGCCATCTATGTAAGGCTTGATCTTTTCCACAGCCTCCGCTTTGCCAGCGACCACACACACCAAGCTTCCCGCATCTGCCATTGCTGGCGCACCGAAAACAGGCATGCCAACAAACTCGCCACCTGCTTGGGTGATGCGGGATTCGAGCGCATTGGTTGTGTCAGGATGCACGGTGCTGCAATCCACGATAGTTTTGTCTTTGACGCCTGATTGAAGGATGACATCTACCGTAGAGCTGACTGCAGCATCGTCGCCAAGGCACATGAGAATGATGTCGCTATCCTTGACGGCATCCTGGATGGTGGAGACAACCATGGTTCTGTCATTTCCGAGTTTGCTGGAAAGGTCGTCAGAGCGCTTTTTGGTGCGATTGTAGAGGATCAAGGGTTTGTCAAGGTTCCCTTTGGAGACGAGATTGGTGCACATGCCCTGGATGGGTTAGCATGGTGCTATGTCATGTCATAGTGAATGTCCAAATTCACATCCTCTGAACAGCTTAGGCGGCCCAACTCTTTCGAGCATGTTCTGAGGCGTAGCGTTCACACTTGAGGCATTTCCCATCTGATAAGATTTCTTGCCGGCATTACCTACCCTGCCCATGTTGCCGAGGCCGATCCATGCGAGTTGTGGGGCCATGATGGTGTTGTGGTGAATTGTTTGCTTCGAGATATTTACTTCGAATCTAACAGCATAGAACTCCAAGCCGCCAAGTAGTATGCTATATAATGTTGTGGATGTTCTTTATCTCCGTCAATTGATGGAGTTATATCCGGCTTTGTCATGCTTGGGGATACAACAACTGACCGAACATCGGCTATGACGCACACTATCGATAAGAGAAATGTCAAAGCTCTGCCCTGCAGAAAACATATGCACGCGGCATTTCTTTACACCGCAATATAGCGCATTCACTCCTCATATCTCTCAATGTGTTCAGGAGCTGGACGGTAGCATGAAGAATGGTCATTTGCAAAGCCCCGGTCTGGGGCTTGGGGCGCGCTTCGACGAAGGTGAGTATCGAATTATAAATGTGGTGATTTGACTCACTTGCAGCTCCGCACACTCTACTGTTGTACAGACACTGATATTTTAACAGCCCCCCAGGCTCGATAGCACGAACATCGTTATTAAAACTTTCACCTCACATATACACACTACGTCATGCCTAAATGCATTGAACATTCGAAGAGCATCAAGCTCTGCTAAAGAACGGCAGCGTGCTGAACGCGACCAGTTAACTCGTCTGCTAAAGGAATCGGATGCCAAGCGCGACGCGAGAAATTATATCAAGCATTTTGACGGCACAAAAAAGGCGCCTGCAGAGGCTACGAAGAATGTCAGGCAAGCTGTGAGCGCCATCCTCCACAATGACCCAACTACAGCACTCACCGGCGTGAACCTCGGCAACCTGTACGAGCCTACTGTCTTCACGCGCGAACAGCCCCCCGAAGACAGGTTCAAGGAAGACATTGAAGAGCCTTTGCATCTTGCACTGGTAAAGTTGCGACAGCCACAGGCTCTCGATGATGCTACACTAGACGGCATCGCATCTACATTGAGTCAACTGGCGCAATTGGGTTTGAGCACCGCTGTCGTGCTGGACTGCGACGACGATGCCTCTTGTAACACTGCACATGCACGACTACCCCTTGAGCAGACAATCAGAAAGCAAGCGACACGTATAGTGGCTGCTTTGCAAAAGCACAACGAGCCTGGTGCCTTGCTGGTCGAGCATGCTCTGAGCTATGCAAGTCTAGGGGGGAGTAGACTAAGCACTGCGCATGTACGTGGAGATGTGGAAGTGAAAGAGAATTACCTCCTCTTCCCTCCAATTAGCGATGGCATCATACCCGTCATACCGCCTTTCGCCTATGATACGGACCTGAAGAGAGTCACCGTCTTGGCCGACGATGTAGTTCTGGCACTGGTCCGAGAATTTGCTGGCCTTGCAGGAGGGGCTAGTGGCAGCATAGAAAGCAATACGCACAGTCACAAAGACGTTTATGAGCGGCCCATCTTGGACCGCATCATCATCTTGGATCCCTTGGGTGGTATTCCATCTCAAAACAGAGCAGATGGTGCCCATGTCTTCGTTAATCTAGAAGCAGAGTATCGCGACATTAAGGAAGAGCTGGCGAAGGTTTCCTCGGATACAAAGGCCCTCAACAACGAAAAAAAAACTTCAGCACTCGCCAATGGCAATCCGTTCTCACAGTTCGTCGAGGACGAGATAGTGCCTGTACCAGGTCCTCCGAAATATCAGTTCGGCGATATTTTACCTCCTGACCGACACACGAAAAACCTTGATGTCGTTGAGCGAGCCTTGAAGCTACTTCCGCCATCTTCTTCCGGTCTTATCATCACTCCCGCCGAGGCTGCTACAAAAGCTCTCCCCGAACCCGATGAGTCTGGCCGCAGACCGAAGCCATCTCCCAACCCGCTAATCCACAATGTTCTAACTGACAAACCGATGGTATCATCTTCCCTTCCCACATCTCCGGCAAGCCGTCTCCATTCCTTGAGTGCTCAGAACCCATCGACCTTCCTTAAGAAAGGCATTCCACTAACCATGATCCCCGATCCTCGTATCTGCGGCCCCTGGCAACCACCCTCTACAGGCTATCCCAGCATCGACCTCGCTAATGATCCACGTGTCAACCTTCCCAAACTCGTGGATCTTATCAATGACTCCTTCCGCCGCAAACTCAATCCAAAAGACTACCTAGCCCGCATCCATGGGCGTGTCGCGGGCATAATTATTGCAGGCGACTACGAAGGTGGCGCGATATGCACTTGGGAGACGCCTTCTTCTATGAAGTCCCACACGATCAGCTCTTCTGTCATACCTGGTCCGACAACAACAGATACTGATTCACCGTACTGGGTGCCATACCTCGACAAGTTCGCCGTTCTGACGAGTTCTCAGGGCTCCGGTGGCGTGAGCGACATTGTCTGGGCGGCGCTGGTGCGGACCTGTTTCCCACGCGGGGTTGTGTGGAGGAGTCGTACAAGTAATCCAGTAAATAAATGGTATCAGGAGAGGAGTACGGGTATGTGGAATCTACCTGGTGGGCAATGGACTATGTTCTGGACTGTGGAAGGCGTGACTGCTGGATGGGGTGACGTCGAGAGGCAGACCCAGGAAGTAAAGAGGTGGGACGCGTATGTGGACGTTTGTTCAGGAATTGAGCCGAGCTGGTTAAATGGAGTGAAACAAGTTGGTTAGCGCTAGTACGCGATCTAGAGATACTTTGGGGCACTTTTGTTGTATTGTACTACAGTTTGATATAGTAGCATCGGACGTCAAATATACATATACATTCATAGCCATATCATGCATTGCAGTTTATAGATAGAGAACATACTCGCCTCCTGAGCTTATATTGTCACGGGAAGCAGGAATATAATGTGCGATAAGATCGCTCCGCGTGCTTTCACAAAGACAATGATAGACGCTGCCAGTGCTAGTGTTGCCCATCTTCTGCTCTCCAAGATTCAGGGACTCAATTCATCAGCTCTTTGCGGGCAGTTAATTTCATACTTGCCCTTTCCTTGCTGGAGGCATCCTGCGTGCTTTAATGATGTGTCCTGGCATTACACTTCCGCTACCAAGGCCGTGCATGGTGTGCAGTTTCCAATCGCCCGACTTTTTAGTTCGTCCGACTGCTGGAGGTTTATCGAATCACCGAGCAACGTTGCCATACAGCTCACCTTGACCTGCCCTGGTGATCTCTAGCGTGATACTTGGGGACGTCTGAAGGCTTTGAGCACGTCGTGTCCAGCTGCTTTCATTTTAACGTGTTTGAGATTCACAGCTTCAATTTGGTCTGTGATCTGGCCAACCCATTGTTCTTCAATACACGACCTTTCCTCATTAGCCCAATAGATCGAGTCTAGTATCGTCTGAGGAATTTCTTAGAAGTAAGTCATAACGCCTTCAGCAGCATCCAGACATCTGACCGCAACAAGGAACCAAAACTGCAAGGCGAAGTGAAGGAAAACATCGTGAAGCTGTTGTATGAGACCTTAATTTCTCAAATTCAAGATTGACTGGTTCTAAAGGACAGTTCTCACGTAGTGCTTCAGGTTGATCTTACCAGCAGAGTGTTTGGAGCGCTCTGAGGTGTCTTGACTTGAGTCGTAGGAGGCAGGCTCATGTAGCAAGTGAACAACAGGAAAATAAGACAGCTGTGGGTCGGCTATGATGTTGCAGACATGGATTGCGAACCTGTGTGTATGGCTGTTGAGCAATGGGACCTAGCTGCTAGAGTTGTGGATAGGCCGCAGAAGCACGAACAGGAATCGCATCCGATGTCATCATCTGACAGCCTCTTCCGCTCTGCGAAGTGCAATCGAGACCACGAATATTTACGGTTTTCATTGTTGGGCACCAAGTACCAAAGGTTTAACGACAGAAACGGTTTCCCAGTGATCATAGAGCCCTTGCGATCGCGTCACGCCAGCATGACCTCGGTCTCCACTTCCCCGACATATGCATCGCGCTCCGCATCGCTGCAACACACTATGCCACGAATGACGCCTAAAGTGATGATCCCCATGATATTTACCCCAGCATCTACCCCAGTCTTGGCCTAGCAAAGCCTTGGGTTGCAACTGCCGCGGTGACATCCAGCCTGTAGAAGCAGCGGTAACATGATGGCAGGGATCCTGGCCTGGTTGGCATGCACATGGCTTGGTGAGAACTGACGCCAAACGTCTTGGAACGTGGAGGTATTTGAGTTAGAAACCGCACATCTTTTTTTTTCGCTCTGGACTTGTTATTAGCTCCAAGTGAGCACTTCGTTACCATCGTCGACACCAGAGCTTCAACACTTTCGTGCGTTCAGGTGTTTGCTATATAAGATACAACCGCAGAGGCTGTCAAGATGGGGTTCTTCAAAAAGCCCACCCTGCGCACGCGCGACGATCAGCGTACAAGTGCAGCAGAGCTTACTTTACGAGCGTCAATATACCCTCTCTGTCTCGTCACCATTCTATTCTTCTTATGGGTGAGTGACATGGAATCATCGAGCCTGATTGTTTCTGACCTTCTCCAGGGCTTCTCGTATGGTCTCATCGACACACTAAACAAGCATTTTCAAGTGCAACTTGGAATCACTCGCGCCCGCTCTTCCGGACTGCAAGCAGCTTACTTTGGAGCTTACCCGCTCGCTTCGCTGGGTCATGCCAACTGGCTGCTTAGGCACTGGGGTTACAAGACCGTCTTTATCTGGGGACTCTTTTTGTATGGCACTGGCGCACTTTTGGCCTGGCCGTGTCTAGTATACCGCTCATTTGGCGGCTTTTGCGCAGCTACATTCGTAATCGGTAATGGGCTGGGTTCACTCGAGACGGCTGCAAACCCTTACCGTCAGTATTCTTTTGTTCAACTTCGCGTGAAGAGAGGTAACTGACAACTTACTAGTCGCTGTGTGCGGCCCCCCTAGGTACTCAGAAATGCGTATCAACATTGCACAGGCTTTCAACGGCATTGGAACCGTGGTTGCGCCAGTACTTGGGTCTTACGTTTTCTTCGACAACGTTGGTGAAGACGCTGAGGCGCTGAAGAGCGTGCAATGGGTTTATCTAGCAATCGCATGCTTCGTCTACATCCTCGCAGTGGTTTTCTATTTCTCTCCAGTAAGTTGGGTAGATTTGGTTCGTCACGCACACTGCTAACTCGCGAGTAAGATCCCTGAGATCACAGACGCCGACATGGAATTCCAGGCCTCAGTCACGCATGCTGGCACCGATGTCAAGCCCTTCCGCAAGCAATATCGGCTCTTCCACGCTACCTTTGCTCAGTTTTGCTACACCGGAGCACAGGTTGGCATTGCAGGCGCATTCATCAACTACGTCACCGAATCACGGGTTGTGGGTATTGGTCCTGACGGACCCATAGCTACAAGCAGTGCAGATGCTGCGCGATTCTTGGCTGGCGCTCAAGGCTCCTTCACACTTGGCCGATTTGTTGGGTCTGCGCTTATGAAGTTCATAAAGCCTCGCTGGGTGTTCTTCACGTTCATGACGGCTTGCATGTAAGGACCCTGAGCCTCCCTTGACCTGCCATCTGGCTAACATGAAATAGCATTTTCCTGATTCCTGCCATTACCGAACGCGGCAACACTGGCATGAGCATGCTCTTTGTCGTGTTGTTTTTCGAGTCGATTATCTTTCCCACTATTGTAGCCCTGGGAATGCGAGGACTTGGCAAGTACTCGAAACGCGGTTCTGGCTTCATTGTAGCTGGCGTATCAGGCGGTGCAGTGGTTCCTCCACTTCTGTTCGTCGCCGCAGATTCTCGAGGACAGACAAACCTCGCAACGGGATATGCGCCGACTGCTTTCGCAATGGTCGTTCCATTGATCTTTTTTGTTGCTGCCTGGACTTATACGATATGCGTCAACTTTGTGCCTGCCTACAGGAGCGTCGCTGACAGCTTCCATGAAACCAAGATTGGCATCGTCAACACACCTGGTGCTAATGATCTCGAAACTCAGCATGCCTACGGCGTGAAAGACGGCTCTCCATTGCAAACTGAGGCGATGCATGCCGAGAAGAAGTTTTAGGTGTAGCTGGCCGGCTATATATTATTGATGAATAGGCAGAATCACAAGCTCCATCGACACTTGCACACTCGCAAGCAGTACTGGAAGTAGTCAACAGCGCTCATAACAAGCTTGATGAATTGCAAAACACTTGCCTCCCCCACAAATTAATATCCCTTCGTAACACCATGGATCAAGGCTTAGCGCCCGTGCCCTATGACATCGTGCCGTGATTGCCGTGCTGTGTGATATGGAGCAAGGCGCGTTCCTGAGGATCATCACTAGATCAGGGAAAATCCACAGATGTAATCTCTTTGCATCGACGAACGGAGTCGAACCACTTGAGTTTGACAACATGTTAAGATTGTTTCTCTACAGTTGATTGAATTACGGCCTCTGCGTATTCGTACGTATTAGAGATAAATGCCGAACGAGCCGCTAGCCTCCATGAGGCCCATGTTCCCCGCCTGTCCCTAGCGGGTACACTGAGGCGCAGGAGCAGAGCTGCCGGCTGCCGCAGCAGCTCACATCTCAGCGTGTAGCGAATATCTGCCTCCTTCACCCCAAGACGATGTACAGTGTCTCTCGCTGTTTCTGCTGCGCCGTACCGCAGCCATAGAGTGCGCCCACAAGCAATGCGGCGGTCATGGACAAGAAGGCGCTCTTCTTTCCGTGGTAGGTGCCTAGTGCAATATGGCTGTGAAGTAAGACGACAATTGCTGACCACGATGGTGCTCTCATAGCGGCCTTATACTAGCAAGCAGTTATCTTTCTACTGCGACGCCTATAGAATACTCGTTTACTCTCGACAAGCCACTGCACACGGCCTGCGTTGTGCTGCTATTCACTGGCCTACTCATAGTTGCCGTGGAAGCCTGGCCTGGTCGACCGCACCAGCCACAGCTACCAGCGCGATATATCGCGATCCCACTTAGCAACGGGCACAGTAGACAACACGCTGAACAACACTGGACCGAGGCAGGGCCTGTTAATCGCAAGAAGTCATGGAGTGTCAGGTCAGTCGGCGCACTTCTTGCCGTACTGCTGTTCGCAATATGCGGCCGCATCGGCGTCCTATACCGTGTCATGAAGGACGTTGAGTGCAGCGGCCCCCCAGTTATGGTGCGTATGCGAGATTATAGTCAAAATAAAATAACGTACTGACTGCACTGCAGATATTCCTTCACCTTGTCCTCGCCTTCTACCACAGCATTCGCCATCCCAGTCATCGTCAGTACCCCGCCTGGAGCGCTGACCCACGCTCAAGGACGTTGCTCGAACGCGCAGTGAACTTTATATACGGCGATTCGACACGCTACATTATACCTTCTGCCCTATTGTCGATCAGCAGTTTCCTAGTCCTGGTCAAGACCAGCGCGCTGCGCTCGACCTACATCTGTCCCGTCTCAAACTCAACTGCGGCCTTCATCCCTACACTGCAGTTTGTGGGGTTCATTTTAGAGGCTGTCATCGTCCAGTTGTTATACCGTTTGATTGATGATGGCATCTCGGCGGTGGATGACTGGACAATCCGGCTCAAAGATGGCACATCGAACAACCTGCTTGTTGGCTTGACCTTCATTGTAAGTGTCATACTAGCAAGCTCGACATCCACATGTTAACTTTCACAGGCTTCATCACTAGTTCTTGTTGTTGCTGGCATTGTTGTATACTCTGCTATGCCTGAGCACCGCGAATGGATGCTCTTATTTCCTTCCGAATTCTTGCTTGGTCTGTTGCGTTTATCGTTGATGATACCCTTTATGACTTTATGCTTTCTGAAGTCGGTACGTCAACACGTGCTCCCAATCCTTAGACTGGATGCTGATCCTCTAGGCACGACTGTACGGCGTTATGAGCGCAGTGCTCACTGTTGCATTTTCTTGTGCATACATTGGCGTTCTTCGAGCGCTGGGGGCCGGCGCGTCCCACGCATTCCCACCGAAGTCTACCGTGAGCCTGGTGCTTTGTCTCACCCTGCTCACCATTTCACTCATCCTCTACCTTGTTACAGACACCAACATTGAGTCTCGTATACGTTCCACTGTGCCGATCCGGCTGGGCAGGAACCAGTCGGCAACCTTTATACTTCTAATCATTGGCTTCTCCGCTGGCGTTGTTATCTACCGTCGCCAGGAACCCATCCTCGATCACCCTATCACAAGATTGATCGAGCTGGCAAGTATACAGCACGAGCAGTGGGCGTCACAAGCCCACCGCAGCCAGTCACTTGCTCAGGCCATTGTACATTACCAGCAGCGCTACCGTCGGGATCCACCGCCGTATTTTGACAAGTGGTATCAATTCGCCATCGCACGAAATTCCATTGTGATCGACGATTATGACAACATCGAAGCAGATCTGGCCCTTTTCTCATCATATACCCCCGATGATCTACGGTTGCGCACAGCGACAGTGTTGGCTACACATCAAGGGGTCGGAGGTGTGCGCATTCGCGACGGATCGGCGAATCCCCTAAATGGTGTGCCTGAAGAACACAAGTGGATCGTTGATGGTGCGACTAGCATGATTAATCAGTTTGCTGAGTTCCTTCCGGATATGGACCTCGCATTTAACCTTGGTTCTGAACCCCGTGTTGCTGTACCCTTTGACCGACTACAGGATGCTCTGAAAAACCCGCAACCATACCCGATACCCGAACCATCTCGAGCACGGCTTGACTTCAGCATCGATCGAGCAGACAGATGGCCCAACATCGATGAGATACGTACCGATCCTCAGTTCTTCGAAGACGTTCGCCTCAAGCCTTCTTTTCAGACGTACGGGTCCGTGGCATGTGCGCCACAGTCTCGTGCGCGTACCGAGCGTCATTGGAATACAAAAACATTTTGCTCAACGTGCACAATGCCTCATTCCCTTGGCGCTTTCATTTCGAACTGGAGTATGGCGACGAATCCATGCCACCAGCCTGACATCGCGAATCTCCATGGCATGTACCTTAGCCCATCCAACTTGTCAGGGACGCACGGCATAGTTCCCATCTTCAGTCAACGCCGAGCACACGGGTTTATCGACATCCGATACCCATCTCCTTGGGAATATTTGGGCAAGTCCAAATATGACTTTGATGAGAAGTATCCCGATCCACCCTTCCAGCAGAAGGAGGATGTACTATTTTGGCGTGATACAGACGAAGAGGGTATTAGCATGGCTGGATCCTGGAAGGGCATGCTTCGGCAACGCCTCGTGCATTATCTGAACTTCAATACTACCTCGCGACTACCGATGTTACTTCCCAAAGGTGATCACAGCGACAAGCTTGAGTACATCATGAAGCGCAGGTCCGATGTAAAGCGACTGCTGGAAACGAAGGTTGATGCTCAGCTTACCGAAGCTAAACACTGCGCCGGACAGGATTGCATCGACCAATCTCTCGAATTTAAGCTTGGCGAAGCCATCAATCTCAAGCAGCACTGGCGCTACAGATATCTTCTCAACACAGACGGCGCCGGCTTCTCAAGTAACTTTCTTCCCTTTTTGCAGTCGAACTCCGTTGTCCTCAAAGCCGGCATCTTCCGCGAATGGTATGATGATCGTCTCGTCGCTTGGAAACACTTCGTACCTGTTGATTTACGGCTGCACGACCTTTTCTCCATCCTTGCATACTTCAGCGGGTACGGTGTCGAAGAAAGAAACAAAAGGATGATGGAGGGCCGAATTAAAGAGGCGCAAGATATTGCACGACATGGCAAAGTCTGGACGGAGAAAGTGTTGAGGAAAGAGGATATGGAGGTTTACATGTTTAGGCTCTTGCTCGAGTGGGGTCGTTTGACCGATGACAAGAGGACGGAAATCGGATTTAGGATGGGGAAGGGCAGTGGGGGGAGGTAGACGGCTGTTTCTTTAGTCAGCATAGCATTGTTTGGCGTTTTTCGGAATGACAATCTCATTACCTATTTCTGCAAACGGTTGGCTAGTGCTCGGATAATTGACGTCCACAACATTTGGACCATGCTAGTATTCACATGCAGGAGACATATAATTGCATCTCCACCAACACACTGACTTCATGTTTTCTCTATGAGCTAGTTCGTCTCCTGCTATAAAACGCTTGTCCCCAGCGCTCGCATCTTCCCGCTCTGTTCATAGATCGTGGTCAGTAGTACTATGGTTAGAGCCGATCATCCAATTCTGTACGATCGTGAAGGAAATTCAGCAATGCTGCCTTGAACAAAAAGAAACACGACATAGCAACCTGCCAATCACTCTTTTGGGTCAAGTTCGGAGATTATCAACATGCATAGCGAAAGGCAATTTTCAGCAGCCAGTGTAACTACCACCGATATGCTGATGGCTGGTGTTCTAAAAATTGCTGACTGTATCAAAGAGAGACAATTTTGTTGCTTGTGTTCGCACGCCACAGTTTTTGTGATTTTGGAAGCAGAGAGAGAACAGATGTGTGACATTTCAGGTAGGTAGCCTGAATCCTCTGATTAGGTGACGACAGTCATTGCGTGTCCATTAAGCCTTAATGGCTCCAAAAGTTTCAAAAACATGAATGAGAAGCCTTTACACAGGCTGGTATGTGGGTTTAGAGTAGAACGTGTAATTTCATCGCTACAGCCACAAGGAATTAGTCTGTTCGCCGAACGCACGAGCCACCCCACCAACATCTGCCTTCCAACTTTACACCTACCCTAGCACCATGAATAAT
>JALRMI010000617.1:0-12832 GCA_026120165.1 Leptosphaerulina australis
CCCCGAGCCTTGCGACAGGCAGCTATACGGCGCGGCATGCTCAGGATTAGTTGCTTAATTAGTCGTTTTGGTATCGCCTGCCACTCCTTCTTTAAAGCCTTACAAAAGCCATCCCATTGTTCCTCTACTACTCTAGAATTGTTATACTGTTCATGGAATTAGTGCATGCGTCGTGTAAGGTGCCACCAAAGGTGCTCAATAGGGTTAAGATCTGGTGAGTAGGCTGGCCAGTCAATAGTAGTAATATGGTGTTGAGCCAGAAACGCGCGCTGCTGTGGAGGTGTGAATCCGCGCCCCATCTTGCATAAATAGTTGAGAACGCTGCCAGTAGGGCAGTAGACCTTTTTTCAAGGCCTAGATATAACTTTTAGTGGTATATCCACCACGTGGAGCATCAAGATCCCTTTCCATTACGACCAAAGGTGAACGCCGGGGCTCACCACGTTCATCCAGCCATATAGCTGCCCAGACCATCTGTGCTGGCTTCCTACCAGTTCCAACTTGAGTTATCATATCTTTTTTCCATTGCTCATGATTATACCGGAAGCACCACTCAGTATTATAGCCAGAGCCTTTTTGAATAGAGCATTCGTCGGAGAACTTCAGCGTGCGACGACCCCACTGGAAGTGCCGGTACTGCCTACAGAACTGTAGACGCTTCAAGGCGTGGCCTTTGTTGAGCTTTGGGCGCACCTTATATCTAAAGTTGCGGAGCCCATAATTCTTAAGGCACCGGTACAATGTGCTACGGCTAGGCAGCCTTGAAGGGGTCCCTTCAGCGTTCACCATGCATCCCACTTCAGCAAGCTCTGAGTACTCAGTTTTTGGCTGGGCACGGGCCTTTCTGTATATTTTTTTTTCTGGCGGTTCGATGGTATAGGTGGCCGGCCTGATCGGGGTAGATCCTTAATTGTGTGGTGGTTGGTGTGGCGTTGAATAGTGTAGTATATGGTAGAGCGCGCACAGCCGAACTCGGCGCACAGGTCTGCAGCTGGAATGCCGGCTTCATATTTGGCAATGATACGTATTCGATCAGTAGGCAATAACTTTGGCTTTTTCGGCATATTTTTATGGCTCTGGGAGCCTGGCAGAGGACTGGGTGGCACAGTGGTAGGTCGTTGAAGTAATGATGGTGCTTGACGCGTGATTGATTTTCGCGCTAAATGTCCGAAGACTTTTGACGCGTCACTGTATCATGTTCGACAACGATATCTTCAAACGCTATGAGTATTACCTTTCAGCTCACACTATTCATGATACTCTACCGTGCGCTCGCCAACATATCAATATAGGCAAGCTCACTAGACGCACGGACTTGTTGCACATCTTCGACACGCTAAGTAGAAACGTCACGGGATGTTACGTTGGGCTGCGTTTCTCTTGACGTAACGCTAAGGGCTTGGGGGCTTGGCTTTCTCTTTTTTGTTCGACTCCAATTGGAAATTCTTACGCAGCCTTTTTGTGCCTCAGTGCTTACACAAGAGCGACCGAAATGATAATGGCTTCTTCGGGTGCTGATACGGTCCCGTTTCTTCAATATCATGAACCCGGAAGTATGCCTCGCCCTCCCATTCTTTACATCTGCGATATCTGTACAGTAAAAGCTCGGCTAACAGAGTGCTAAGTTGTCGATATCCTGATCTTGATTTCGTTCTTCACGTTCCTTTGGATCTCTGAGTATGTTTCCGCCAAAGTCATCCGTGCTGGCATTATTGGGCCAATAGCAGTCGGAATCATCTACGGTGAACCACTGGCCAACATCTTGCACCATGACTGGGCGGAGACATTCCTTCACCTCGGCTACATTGGACTTATTCTCATCATCTTCGAGGGCGGATTATCCACTCGACTTGATTTGCTCAAAGCAAACGTCGCGCTGTCCATCTTGGGCGCTGCAACTGGTGTAATATTTCCAATTGCGTTCAGCTATTTGCTACTCTTCCTTGGGTTTGGCTATGGTGCAGTGGAAACATTCATCATTGGTGCTGCTCTAAGTACGACAAGCTTGGGCACAACATTCGCCGTAATCTCAAGTGCTTCCAAGAGTGTAGATCTGAGCCAAACTCGTGTCGGTGCTGTACTCGTCAGCGCCGCAGTCATCGATGATGTCACAGGTCTGGTTATGAGTAGTGTCATCCATGATTTGGGCAAGATATCCAGTGGAGAAAACATCAATCTAGGATGGCTGATTGGAAGACCTATTGTAGCTTCTGCCGCGATGGCAATACTCACTCCGATCCTAACGAAATGGGGTTTCGCTCCCATATTCCAGAAGTTCATCGAACACCATTTCGCCAAGTTCGACCACTTATCCAACATAATGCTGATGATTCTCGTTCTATCAGCTTTTATTTCAATTGCTTCGTATGCTGGTACTTCTATACTCTTTGGGGCTTTCCTTGCAGGCACGTTTCTGACCTACCTTCCTTCGAAACATCCAGAGGGTCCTTTCGTAGTCATGTCTCGCGAGGAAGGTGAGCGTTCAAAAAACAAGTCTCCAACATTTGTTCATACGTTTGAATGCTATTGCTTGGATGCAGAGCAGTATGTTCTGGCGCCGCTTTTCTTTGCGAGCATTGGGTTCGCAATTCCATTCCTGGACCTTTGGACTGGCGAGGCAGTTTGGAGAGGTATTATGTATACTTTGCTCATGCTATTCTGCAAATTTATTGTAGGATCGTGGTTACCGATATGGTCTGCGATACAGTATGACTCCAAGAAACTCAAACAGAGTTTACAAAAAGAATCTAGTAAGGAGAACGGTCGATCTCTGAAAATAACTACTTCTTCACAGTACTCACCCTCTCGCAACGCCGCTCTCAAGTCTTCAATTTCGCCCGCGCTCTTGTTGGGCATGGCCATGGTTGCGCGTGGAGAGATTGGTCTTTTGATCGTAGAAGTTGGATACAACAACACATCCTACGTTTCTTCGGACGGCTTCATCACTGCTATCTGGGCGATCTTGCTTAACACTATTATCGGGCCTGTTTGTGTTGGGCTATTGGTCAAGTACAAGGGGGACGCGATTGGGAACGGTCCTTGGGGTCTCGTGCCTGGACCAAACCATGCGATCGAGCGTGAGATGAGCGAGAGGCGCGAAAGACGCATGGAAGCACAGGCGGAAGACGAAACTGCAGCACGAATGGGAAATAGTTCAGTGTAATGCTGTCAGATTTAGATGAACATCGAACAGGAGAATGTAGAGATAGATTATGTTTCTCCCGCAGATCCACGACCGAAGGACCATGGCTTGTTCCATACTGGGACCATATCGTCGTTGGATGCCGAACTGATTGAGCCGATGATCTTATCAACAGACTACTTTCATCATCAACCAGACACCACGCCAGAGCAGATGCAAAGAGCTACGGAAACTAGAAAAATCGCCTGCCTGAAGAAATTACCTCGGAGCTCACCCTGATTGATTTTGAAGTCAGCGGTCCATGTGCAAAGGACGAAAACTTGTTACCCAATCCTCAGGAGGACACTTCACAAGTCCACCTTCAATCTCAAGCCGAATTCAGTCAGCAAGCAGTCCTGGCCGAAAAAGAGATAGGGGCTAGACCGACTCCAGCATTGACGCCAGACCCTGAGGGTCTAAGAGGTGATATAGCCAAGTTCTACTGGGGTAGACGCTATGCTCTAGCTCGAGAAGGAAGTGAGCTGAATCGATTTACGAACAATGCTCGGAGACGTGAGGAGATCAGTAGCAATATCACGCCAGAACATATGATGAAGGGCAAAAGACTAAGGACTCGGAGGATCTACTAGTGCCAGTCTTCCTTGATTTGCACTGCACACCTACCTCCCTGCTCTAGCTGCTTCAACTCGTCCCTTTCTTTTTCCTTTCCCACTTGTGATAGAAGAACGTACATTGATTAGGTCAGAGCATAAGATGATTATGAAGCATGTGTTGCGAGCTGGGTAGGTGAAAGATAGGAATTGCGTCAATAAAGAAGATGCGCTGCCTGGGAAATTCGCCTTGTAGTTACATAGATTCGATGCTCTTTGAGTTCTTTGTCAAGCGCACCACGCCCCCACACCGTTTCTCGACCAAGCGTTGCTGGCGTCTACACCCTGTTGGCTGGTCGAAGCCGGTTGTTACAGGCTTGTGAAGCTGTCTGATCCGATGATTGAGAGCCACATAACAGCCTTCTTGACTGTATTCCTAACTGAGAGGCGCGTCTAGGAAAATCTCTACTAGCGGAACCTCACTGATTCTGTAGGATTGTCAGATTAGTTGCTCAAATGCTATCAGGTGAATATTGATGAGAAAATTGTGTATGTCTTCATTGTTGATGTCTACGGAGCGATGTGAATGTGTATCGGACCCCTTGAGGTGGGTCTGAGTATCAGTCAGCAATACCCACCAACAGACAATACGAGAGCAGTGGAGAATGATCTTGGGAGGAAAAGAAGCCGTATAATATCTTTCATCAAGAAGAGGCCTCTCATCCGACAAGGGTAGGCAACTATAGTAAAGCGGGGTTGAGTGCTATCATCCCGCTGACTGGCCGTTAGCAAGATGTAACATCAAGGAAATCAACTTTAGCTTGTGCCCCATTCCGCCTTGAGAGCATGTAAAATCGATCACAAGCAACTCCCAAGTACGACCCAGACACAGACGACGAAGCGGAGGACAAGAACAAGGCTGACAGCGCCGACGATGATAGTGTCAACGACGACCAAGATCGCAAAAAAGCCAAACCGTCAAGGTGCCTGCTCGGTTGTGGTAGTTTTCGTGGCCGGAGCGAGATTACGAAGCACTATCAAAGGATACACGTCAGGAAGGGGACCTTTGATCGACCCTTCTCGTATCCAAGTGCCAACAACAAGGAGTGGATACTATTATTGATGGCGTCCCATCTGCGTGGAGTATTCATGTTGAGAGGTTTGATGGCAAGATCCATGCGCCGAATCTCCCCTCTTACGTCCACCCAGTCATGGGCTCGTTACAGTGTCTGCTTTGCTTAGGCTATTTTATGGAAGGAGGAGGCCTCACTAGGCATGTACGACGAACACATGACAAGAAGGAAGGCATCTTCAACCATCCATTCCGGTGCCCCGAATGCCATCGAAAGGGAGGACAGGATATCTCGATCGACGGGATCTCCGCGTGGTATGAACACGTAGAATTGGCTCATGACGGCGTTGGCCTTCCGCTCCTTCAAGCTCTCCCCACTCTATCACTAGACGAGGAAAAAACTGGCACCAGAAAGCGAAAGAGGGATGAGGATCATTTGGAAGCTGGGTTGGATGACGAGACTGCTGCTGCTGTAGTAAGCGACTGTAGGGAAGATATGATCATAACGACTAACACTGCGGGTACTATGCCGGACATGTGGATCAATTCTGCAATTTCTGACAGCCAATACTCAGCATCTTCCGTGGACTCTGGAATGATCCAGAGAATCGAATTAAATGAGCCGATGATCTTATCAACAGACTGCTTTCGTCATCACCCAGACACCACGCCAGAACAGGTACAAAGAGCTACGGAAACTGAAAAAAATCACATGTCTGAAGAAACTACCTCGGAGCTCGCCCTGATTGATTTTGAAGCCAGTGGCTCATGTGGAAGGGGCGAGAACTTGTCACCTAATCCCCATGAGGACACACAAGTCCACCTTCAATCTCAAGCAGAATTCAGTCAACAGGCAGCCCGGGCCGAGAAAGAGATAGGGGCTAGACCGACTCCAGCATTGACGCCAGACCCTGAGGGTCTGAGAAGTGATATAACCGAGTTCTACTGGGGCAGACGCTATGCTCTAGCTCGCGAAGGAAGCGAGCTGAATCGATTTACGAATAATGCTCGGAGACGTGAGGAGATAAGCAGCAACATTAACTTAGAGAATATTGTCAAATGTCGGAATACTGATATATCACAACCATGGGGAGATGGAGCTAGCATCCTTTGGGACTAGCTCTGGTGCCCCGCGGTACATATTCCATCCTCGATGGACAGTAGATAGAAGAACAAGAAGAGACCACCTACACATGTACTGACGATTGATATATCCATGAGCACGTGCGTTAAAGCTTTGCCAGCAGCAACACATCCTAAAATCCTTATACATTTAAATAACGATGGTGTAGTAAGCGTATTGCAGTAATTGCACATGTTCATTTAGGATATGATGTTTATGTGAATTACAGTGTTGTCACCGTGGTGCGACTGTGTTAACCCCCCTATTGTTGACACGGCAAAGGGTATCACATAGGTGGTGTAGGTGAATCAACAACAGTCGTTGCAACGAGGTGAGCATATGAGTTCGATTGTGATTTGATTTTACATACTACGGAAGAGAGCTCTATTTAAGGAAGTGGTTGTGTTGTTGTTGCACGACTGTTGTCGTGCTGCTGTGCGACATAGCAACCGTAAGTAGACATCTCAACCGTGACAACTTCCAACACCTATAGAGGCGCGTAATGGTAGATATATTATGCCACGAATTTAGACTATTACACAACGTAAATCCTCGCCACTTGCTAGGAGTCCTTATGCAACACATTTTGGCAGCTATTTTCCCAACCAATGTTGACTAAAATAGTACTTCGTTACTATGGCCAAATTTCGAGAAAATCCCTGCCGCTCGGCAGCTAAAATCCATTCCAAGCATGGACCGTAGGGATAATGTATTGACTGCGACAGAAAAACAGGCCCTAGATCCTCTTCAACTGTTAATATAGACCACCACTAAGTCCTGAAAAATTTCGCTTATAGATTCACAATTCACAGGATCTACAGTGTCACACGGCGATTTGACTGAAGTCAGTGCTTTGGTTGTGGTTTTCGCGGTTTTGCGGCACGCGGAGTGTTGCCAAGAAACTGAACCGATTTTTGCATATGACAGATTCGCCGCTTGCCCGGTTCCGATCGTGGCCTTCTTAGTCTTCTTAACCAACCGTCTCAAACATTCCAATTGTCATCAGAGCTAGTCCATCCAGTCTTTCCCAATATCACCCCACTTAGTCGTCGTTTTCTACCATCCCGATACTTCAGCTTCAGTGCGTGAATCGAAGAAGTGAGCCTTCAAAGCGTCTGCCATCAGCATGGCTTTTACATTGGTCATCCTTGCTTCTTTGGTCATCATTCCATTTCTGACATACTATACGACTTCTTCAGTATTTTTTCGAAGAATTAACAGCAAAACAGTCAAAAAGAAACCCCCCACGATCCCCTACTTTGTCCCCGGGCTCTTCCATACTTTTAGTTTTGCGCAACTCGGAGCCCAAAAGTACTTCGCAGAGCTGATGTAGGTAGTATTGGAGAAATGAGATAAAGTACCGGGCTGATGGAAAACCTAGTAAGGACTATGGTGCCTTCGCTCCATTCAAGGTCGGTGCAGGGCCATACTCGTATATCATCATACGCGATCCGGTCCACATGAAAAGGGTACTGGACGCGCCGGAGCATCTGGATGCGACTGCAGCTGGTCTTGAATCGTTCAATAAGCTATTCGGCTTACGAGGAATCGCAGGAACCCGAAAAGAGTACGGAACAAGAGCGTTTGCACGAACGGTCTGGCACTTTTCAGACGACACGCTTGCTTCAATCAACGATGCCTATATCGCTATTCTGTCAGCAAATATGCATGACAAGATGTTCCAATTCGATTCTTGGACGCTTATTGAAGACTTATGGTCCTTTGTTCAATTAGTACTCCTTCGGTGTATCCTGATGACGTTTTTTGGGTCTGCTTTGCTGAAGCAGTATCCCAGAATTTTGCGTGACTACATGGACTTCGATGCTGCAGTCGAAGGTTTTGTGTATGGCATGCCACGTATTATGATATCTGCTGCTACCAGACCTCGGGATCGCCTATACCAGGGTATCATAAGCTGGCTGAACTCCACTCCAATTGAATCCGACCACACGAGCTCAGCGGAAGATGAGTCGGTGTGGGATGAACAGCAGGGCCTGCGATTTGTCCGCAAATATGTTAACGGCTATGAAGATTTGCAATCAGACAACAAAACCAAGGCAGCAGAGATATTAAGTATTCTTCACACGTACGTAAAACGAACTTGTCGTGCCGAGTGCACCTGCAGGTCGTACCGAAGCTGATGATTGACTCCAGGATGAATACCGAGCTGATTCCATCCACCTTCTGGATCACTGTCGAAACCTTACGCAAGCCGCACCTTGTTCGCGACTTGACGGCCTACATAGGACAACACTATTCGCCGAAAACAGGAAGATACGATATTCTCGGGCTTTCTCAAGTGCCACTTGTGCATTCCATGCAGACTGAGGTCAAAAGACTACGGACAGCGACTTGTGTAGTGCGCACCAATAAGACTAACGGTTTCCCGCTAGACAAACATTGGTCGCTATCTAAAGGTGCCACAGTGACAATGTTTTCTCACGACCTGTCTCTCAACACCGACGTATGGAAGAAACTACAACCTCGAGCTATCGAGAAACCGCTTGAGGAATTCTGGGCAGAGCGATTTGCGCCTCCTGGACGAAATCGAAAGTCCAAGAAGAACGTTGGCGATGAAAAGAGCAGTTCTCCGACAGACGATCTTGGTGATTTGGTCACGAGTCTCACGAATAGTGATGAATATCCCGGTTCTCATTTCATTTCAGTCTTACAAATGGCCACGCTAGCGGTTTTATTTACTGAATTTGAAGTTCAGTTGTGTGACATCGAGGAAGTCGACACGGTCTTGCCTTCCGCTCACACGTTTGCTTACGGCACAATTAAGCCGCTTGATAAAATTGCAGTGCGTATACGAAAGCGCAAGATTTGAAGGATTTGCATTGTGGGAATAGATTGGAGAAAACAAACGATCGACATAGCACACACAAAAATATAAGACCATTTAAACTCAAAAACAAGACAGATTGGCTGCAGGATATTGTATCTACATTTCATATAGTTGTTGTCACGCAATCACAGCTCAATGAGGCATTGCAAGTACATGTTAAATTCTCAGTCGTGTTTACCGAAAGGTCGTCTCTTTCGCCAATCTGGACTGAACTTGTGTCTTCCCAACAGGAACCCTGAATAACCGCTATCAATTTCGGGTTTTCTCTATACATGCGCTGAATTGTTGGCTGTCTGCCTTGAAACTTGGAACGGTAGCTTGGCAAGCCTGGGAAAAGCGGCACGAAGCCACCAGGGTCGAAAGTTTCTCGCTCGAGTTATCTTTACTACCATTGACAGCTTGCAAGTACTTGGAACATTGCAAAATGATAGTCATCGCGGCCAACTTAGTAACTCCATAGGCATTGCTATCTACAGGTCAACTGAACCAACAATAGAGAAGACTATGCAGAGGACGTGAAATTTACTCACTAAATGTTTAGATCCACTTCTACCAACAGGAAGCGTGACAGCAAGTATACGGACAGAAAAGAGAATCTGAGGGGCAAAATAAATTAAGTAGGAGCGCGAACCACTATAGGCCGCACATAGCAATCGATGGAATTCAAAAGAACCAGAGAAACAAAAGAATCTGGATATACTTGCAGAAGAACAGCTGAATCAGAAAGAGTAGTTTTCTAGATCTCATGTGGCAATACCTTTTTCGATGGGATCAGCTCGATGATTCTTCGTGCCCGGTTCTCCATAGATACAAAGTTCATGATTACGACAGTACTGACCAAGGTGTAACGATGGTCTTTAGATTGTTTGGTTGGTGGGCATTGATTTTTGTCCGTAAGAGTGGGGATTAAGTCCACCAACTCGCCTCCCGAAGGGCATATAGGACGTGTTAAGCTATGGAATCACAGTGCTGACGCGCCACCTTAGAAAACATTTCTTGTCTATGCGGGTATTGCTACCATTTTAGGCTACAGCCCCCTTCCAATTAGGGAGATTGAGCAGTTCAAATACATTGGGTAGGAGCGGAACTAATTTTCATGTGTTCTGAGGCATCAGAATGCCGTGTAAATGAGTGTGAAGAAGAAAAGGAAAGAGTGAGAAAGAGGATGGTCTCTAGAGAGCTGCTAGAGGCTTTAAAGGCCTTTGACAGCACTTCCATCGTAACGAACAACGACTCGTTCGTTCGATGGTTCGTTTCGTTTCGCGTCGAACGAAGCCTATCACGAGTCGCGATAAAACCATGACCGAACGAGGAGCCGGTGATCGATCGAATCAGAGTCTCGAAGCAATCGTAGTTCGAATGGTTCGTTGGATCTAGCCAGGATAGAGTGGTATATAGGTGATATTAGATGATATCTAGATGCGACTAAGATGCTATCACAAGTCAGATGTCGGTCTGTTTTTGGCAAAGTTCTGCATGTAAATTTACCACATCTAAGCAATCTTGAGACATAAGGGTGAAGCATTCTGCCCCTATTGTCCACCCAACACCACGATAATCGAACTTCGTTTCAACTTCGCTCAAAACTTCGTTTCGGATAGAACAATATCCCTCACAGTGGCCGGATGAACTTAGATATGGTATCAAACGAACCGAAGTTTGACTCGTTAGAAGCACTGGCCTCTGAGGTACGACCGGGGGAGTCTGGAACCTTCAGTTTTACTATATCCCCGTGACAATCGACTTTGACATAATAAAACATGACTAACCCAACTGAAGTATGACTCTGCCAAGATTATTAGCAGGAATTTATTTGCTTGTGTCATATACTTATAAGTAAATTATTATCATTGATTGTTGCTTACTGTCTGATGTCAGCTCAGTATGGTGCCTACGCCGGAATGCATCCGCCTCCTCCCAGTGGGCCTTTCTCCGATGTCAAGAGGCGATGAGTATCTGGGGCGTACGCGTACGATGGTCACCAGGACACATGGGAACTAAGGGAAACGAAGCAGCGGATAGACTGGCTAACCGAGAAGCTGTCAGAAAGAAGATTACTGTGAACAGACCCAGTGAAGGTGATTGTGATGGCTGAAGTAGTTTCACGTTCACTTTGACCAGAGAGCTTGGCGTGGATATATATATTGCTCTATGGACTGTGACAAGACAAAAAAAAATCAATCACCGTACTCACCAGTATTTTCCTCCTCGCACTTGAGCATTTAATCTAACAGAAGCATACGATCCGCACGAGCCATCTCAACGCGCAGCAGAGCCGACAATCGCAGGGCTGCGGACAGATGCGAGGACACGGTGCGCGGCTAGATTGGTGGAATGGCAAGTGACTGAACCTCTCGAAATGGTACAAGAATTGGAGGCTCCTGTACAGTACAACCTCTCCTGAAGAACTCACTCTCAACCGACCTGTACTGGCCAAACTTCTCGTCATACGCACAAGGCATGGCGACTTTGCATGGTACAAGCATGACGACGCAGAACTCCTATGTTCATGTGGAAAGGACAAGTCTCCTGAACACCTAGTACACTGCCTCCGTATGCGGCGCTGGTTCACACATTGGCCTGCACGGCCTGCCTGGCCACCCTCTAACACTGAAGAGGGTATCGCGTACCTTTAAGAGTTGCTCGACAGCCCTGAAGACTTTGCTGACTTCCTTCGCCTTGTGGATAGAACCTCACCTCTCGGTCAGCGTTTGCACATCGCAACGCTGCCCCCCTTCACACAGGCATGTACTTTGGCACTACCGTGCAAATTGACTCCATGTTTCTTTTACTCTCGCGCGGAGGAGAGGAGGACAAGATACACCCCTGAAAAGGAGTTGCTCACGCAAGACCCGCCCCCGCTTTAGCGCCTGGCGCGTCCCCAATACCCCATGGGAGGTGATAATGTATGTAAATGCAATTGCCAAATGTACCGGGACGTTAATATAATGCTACTACTACTACTACTACTACTACTACTACTGATGTCAGCTCAGTGTAGAGGTTTGGAGACTCTTGCCACTGTTTACGGTGTACCGAAAATCCCCTATTGACCATGCGTAGAAGCAGCTCCCGAAGACTTGCTTGTACTGGGAGAAAATCATCTGTTGATCTTTATGCGCGTGCCTATCCAGGCGCAGGCATGACGCTTGTACCTGCAGGTTGCTGTGGTCCTTTGACCTCAACCGCCTACTCTGCCATGCTTGCCATTGATAGTGATGTCTCCCTTGTGCGTGGAGTTTATTCTTCTTGTGCCATAGTTTTTCGCTTTTACCCTTCTCCTCCTTCCCTCCCTTGCGTTCCGTTGGTGTAGACTCCGCATCTACTGTTATCCCAACTCGTGCCGTTACGACATGACATCCAACTACCGTGGCAGCATGGCTCCCCCCACCCCCCAGGACCCTCCTCTTCCATGCTCTCTGAGACTTGTGCCGCGGTGTTGTTTTAGGTGCCCTTACCTTAGGGCCCCAACCTAGCTTTTCCTCTAGCAAGGAGAATGACGAGTCCACGTCTTACGAACGTGGTTATCCAAGAAAGTGTAGATTTGGAGGCTTGGGGCCGTGAGAGGTTCGTCCAGCGTGGATGTGAGGATTCTGGACCGAAGGTTGTTTCGTCTGCTCGCAGGCGTAAGGAGAAGGTTAGGGTTTGTTGCCATTTGCCTTTGTGTAGTATAAACTGTCTCTATAGAATGTTTGAATGTACTCCTTGCCTCGGTGAAGTTTTCAAACTATTTGCGACTGTTGTGGCCGTGTTGCATGAGGTTGTGGTGGTGTGAAAACTCTGTGCTGTCTCACTACAGGCAGCGTCAACCACCCCATCGTCGACACGACGTCTCTGCGCTGGCTCTGAGCTCTAGATGAGTCAGGTTTCTAGGTTTCACTGCGTGAAGGTGCAGAGTCCGATTTCGAGGGGGGGGGGGGGGGGGGGGGGGGGGGGGGGGGGGGGGGGGGGGGGGGGGGGGGGGGGGGGGGGGGGGTGGGGGGGGGGGGGGGGGGGGGGGGGGGGGGGGGGGGGGGGGGGGGGGGGGGGGGGGGGGGGGGGGGGGGGGGGGGGGGGG
>JALRMI010000618.1:0-12663 GCA_026120165.1 Leptosphaerulina australis
AGGTTCGGTCTCTTGCCATTCCACCAATCTAGCCGCGCACCGTACATCTGTGTCCTCGCATCTGTCCGCAGCCCTGTGATTGTCGGCTCTGCTGCGCGTCGAGATGGCTCGTGTGGATCGTGTGCTTCTCGGTTAGCTAGCCTATCTGCTGCTTCGTTTCCCTTTAATTCCCATGTTTCCTGGTGACCATCGAGTGTATACGGCGTGTGCAAACGATGCATATAATAATCTTACGTTTTTACATTGTAGCACCAACGCGGTGTAAGAAAAATACCCTGTACATAAAGATCTATTCCTTTACACTGTACGCGTTCAATTTCACTTGGTAATGAGGTGCACTTGACACACTCTTTTTCAAACTCCCAAAGGGGGATTATACTACCAGTGTGAGTGCCAGGGAGAAACTTGCTAGGTCAGGCCATCTCACATTTCCTGACCTCTAACGCTCTGCTTCAAAGCTTTGTAGCCCACTTCATTTGCATGTATTTTCAGTCAGAGGAAATTACTTATAAGACTATCACCACCTAGCATGCAGGCCATGCAATCCGACAGGTAATCTCAGGCAATATGTGATATCAGACTCAGGCTTGGCCCGTCCACATACCCTGTGAGTATTTTGGTACAGTGAAAGGACGATCAACGCACGTGATCTCCACATGTACATAAATATGGCCCGGGCCAACCTCAGTAGCAAACAATAACGAAAACTATGAAGAAATGATTGATCTACACCGGTATACCAGCTAGCACAACTGAACGTTGATGCTAGCCCAAACCACGTGGGAGCAGTAACAGAGTATCACTCATCCTCATTCTCTTTGGATATACGATTGTGATTATGCTCCCCGCATAAGTCGATACATGGTTGTATTCGTGATCGCTGCCCTTCCTCTCTCAATCCGCGGCACGCCGACAGCAAGGTACAGGTCACATTACCTCCTGGACCTATCTAAGTAAGACCTGTGAGAGTATGCCGACATACCCCGAGGTGGCTTTATGTATAGAACTGTTGAGAAGGTATTTGTACCAATCAACGCTGGGATAGAGAGTGGTATCACTTTTTGTTCTAACAAGAACGTAGATTGATTCAATTCAACGCAACACGCACAAACGAGTACCCAAAATTTACAGTGCCATCAGTTTCTCCAGCCCATTTACTCGAGTTTCTACACTAAGCTTGAACGGCCTGCAAAAATTAGATGGCCCGACTTGAATCAGGTCATCTGTCAAGCCGAAAAATCCGTTAAGAGAAAATTGAAGAATTGTTGGTTTCTCCACAGAACGGATCGGGGAGTCCAGGTGTTAGTGTTCTTGGCATGTACTTGCATTATCCACCAAGCTTGTTCAACACCGTAGCTGATGGCACAAAGAAAACTGCCCCCGTCATCGGCTTCGAAAAATCCAGTAACCGATCGTGGAGCCCCGGTGGATGTCCGACAAACATTCGCTCCAGCATCTTCTCGATGATCCATAGACGACTTGTATATCCGATGAAGTAAGTCCCGAACAGCCCGCCAGCTGGCGACCCAAATGGCATATTATCACGGAGCACATCATGTTCGACGCCATCTTCATCTTCAATCGTGTTGAGAGTCTTATGTGAGGCTTGGTTTCCATCCTTGGCGTCTTCAAGCTCAACGTTATCAGACTTTGTACGTCCGATGATCTGCTCTTGTTGTTCTGCTGAGAGGGATTTCCAACCAGCCAGATCATGGATATATTTCTGTACAACGACATAGCTGCCCCCCTGGGCATTCGGGTCTTCCTCACTCGTGACAAGGACAGCGGGCTGGATTTCTGGGCCTGTGGGGTTTGCGGTGCCGTCAACGAAGCCTAGAAGGTCACGGTCGTCGAAGTAGCGAAATCCAACTGTTTCGTCAACTAACTGAACGGAGTCACCAAGGCGGTCCATAAGCTGGCGCTCAAACTCGAAGCAGAGGTCGCGGCGCTCGGAGCGAATGTGGAAAAGAAGGTCACCAGGAGTGGATACGGCAGTGTGCGAAGCGCCCTTGATTTCGCGGAAGGGATGAAGTTCCTTAGGTCGTGAAAGATTATTTGTGAGTTTGTCCCAAATGGAGCTGCCAATACCGACGGTGCAGGTCAAGTTGGCATCGAGGTCTCGGAAAGCGATATCTTTGACCATGCTACAAACATCGGTCAGGGTCGCACGGACAATTGGGATGGCTGAAGGATTTTTGATTGACAGGATGAGGAAGGTTGCTGATCGGGTGAGTGGGGCGGTTACGGGTTGGATGCTGGCCGTTGTTAAGCTGCTCATTTCGTGTTTGGGCGTTTCGGTGGGTAGTTCTTGGGTTGGCCACTTGGGATAAGGACGGGATATTACTTTAATCCAGGGCACATCGCGGTGTCTCACGGCTGCTGTATCTAGGTAGTTAAAAGTAAAACGCTTTGGCTGTGTTACGCCATGTCGAATGAATAAAGAACAAGAAAAAGATTTGGGGCTGAAGCTGTAGATGATATTTCGAGTTCTTCTCATGATTGTCTAGACCCACTACTTGCAAAAGGGAGGCGAGGTGATCGGATATGTTAAGTGGTAAGTAAGAATGACCAATCATGCAGGTTGTATTCCGGAAGCCTGGCATTGTCCACAACCCCGAGCTCCCGGAGCTAGCTGGCTTCGAAGAGTTTGGGCAGCGCTGCACAAGCGTATACTTTGCTGGCAGATCTCAGAGATCGACATACCTTCGGTTACGCCGGATCGTCTTCTGAATGAACTAAACATACTACTAAATTCAAAGGGATAGATCAAGAGCACTTTGCGTCATTTCTTTCCTTGCGCCGTGTCAGGGGATGTCATTATCCGCAGGCGTATACAGCTATATAATAGGCGAAGAATACACAATATCATCTTGCTTTAAAACGCCTCAAATACTAAGTAATACCCAACACTTAACCCACATATCATCTTTCACCGAACTTCGCCAAGATGTCGCAAGGTCTGTGGTCACATCGTTGATATAGTCTTCACGTCCGGATATTAACTTAAGATATGATAGCGCCCAGTCACCAGCCTAAAGAAGGCGGCGAGTCTTTCATCAAAAAGGTCTTCGACCACCACCGACATGAGCATGGAAGCGAGGGCGAGAACGCAATGAACAAACCTCAGGATGGCGGGAGTGGGCTACGTGCCGAACTGAAAAAAGAAGAGAAGGGGTTCAAACAATATCTTAAGGAGGATGAGCAGCTTGAAAAAGAGGGCCGGACGTATGGAGGTTTGATGTGATTCGCTTACCTCTGCCCAACAATGATAATTTCACGAATAGTCAATAAATCTCACCGAGATATAATGCTACTGGGATTGTTTTTAAGTTTCTGACGTGACGGCTTATTGGGGTTAAGGTGAAGCCTTTGATTGCATGTGCTAATGACCATGCAATGAAGATAGAAGTAAATCGGGTACCAGTCCATTGTTCATCCATTATCGGCTAAGAGAATAGGATGCCTTTCTCATTTCTGAAATAGTAAATCAAGTTCAACAGGCTATCTCAACTCCTTGCAGCAATTCCTAACTCCATGTGCCAGGAATCTGCACTATGTTTATGACGTCATTCTCCACACATCCCTCATGTCCTAGCTTCAGAATTTGGATTGGCTGTGCTCTTTTACGAATATGACTTGGTGGAGGGATATTGCTCCTGTCCGGTTTTCCAGATTTACTGTTAGGATAGCGAAGAATCCATACATGGGGTTGATATCGGATCACATGATGACGAGTATTTATGTAGTAGAACTGAAAGCTTGTCCCATGGGGCTTATTAATCTCGAGCGGGGCAGTACCAAATAGTTCTATCCAATGGGATTGCAGTTCTTCTAGTGCAGATAAGTCAATCTTCCCCAAAGGTTTGAGACTTGTCTCCAACGCTAGTTGGGGGCAAATCTCAGCAGCATACGAGCTAGTTCCTGCATCTTATCGGAAGTTGATAAGCTAGGATGGCTCATCAAAGCACAAACTAGCTAGAACGCTTTCGTTAGATTATCCGATAAAGTTCGATATCTATCGTTACCATCAATCGTGTTCATTACGGCTCGTAGCGTCATGGAACGGGGCAGCTCGATAACGAACTAGTGAGATGTTCAATCTTGAACAGTCGGTCTACTATTCCTTTGATCATTAATACCTATCGTCTCCCATTGAGCCAACTTCCAAAGATACTGCGCTATGGATGCTGTCTGATGGCGACGATGGTTAAGACAAGGTCAAATTCGACTGCTCTGCGGAGAGTGACTGCCCGTAGCAGACACATTTCTCGACCGCCGACACGCGCGCTGCACTCGGAATTCGTTATGAAAAATGCTCCCATAGGAGAACCGAGATTTCAACTTCCAGTTGGAATATCTTGTTTGGTGCCGGCTCTATGGTAAGTGCAGCAGCAGCATAAGAATCAATCACCACCGTGAAGTCGTTTTCCCGATCTCTAGTAGATTTGTTTGACATAAACCATGATTATCTCCAGAACAGCGTCGTCGAACGCTGCAACACATGATTTCTTTATTTTATGCTCGAAAGGATACTACATAGGTTTCTTTCGATAAACGGCTGTGCGACTCGGGGTTAGAAAGCACAGCTCGTTCTTCACCCACAGATATGCTCACCATCTCTGAAATACTCTATTCATCTACCACTCTTCTTATCACAAGGTGTGGCCAAAAGTCGGCCTATGGGTGGCAATCCCACAGTTCGTCACTATGTCTTTCCGTTGATGCAGTCGATTAGCAGTCTAAGTTTGAAAAGATTCTGAGAACTCACTTACGACAAATGGCATCACAAGACACGTGATCGTAGATACTATAATTGAGACAGACCTGTCGGGTGTTAAGCTTAGTCTCGATATCCTGAATCCACACCAGTACCAAATCGTGGAAAGACGCAAAGACTTCTATGCTATCATAAGAACAGTCAACCATTTACTTGACATGAATAAGATATTATACCTTTCATCAAATGAGCCACTGTAAGAACATCAAAGTGCGCTTCAATATGTGCAATTCGATGCAAATAAAGGGAGCGAAGATGAATTAGTCTGTTTCCAGAAGATGCCAAGTATTGTCCAGACGAAGTATTTTGACCTATTGCGAGTTTCTGGACATAACAATGACACAAATTGAAGTTTACAAAACTGATGGATTCGCTGGTAGGGTTGATTTCATCACGAGAATGATAATCACTCGTTAACTCAATCCACAATCAACGTCCAAATCCAATACCCCTGTATCGCAGGCCAGTGTTTATCTGCATATAAAGCGCGTTGATCGCTATAGCCCGGTAACTGCAGATGCAATCCATCAGCTTTAAAAAAAACTTCAGTTGTACTAGATGAAAACTGGAGTAGGTTATCTATCCTTGCATTGTGTGTTCCAGACCTATGAAGAGGCTACGCAGATAGACTTGACACATGCAAGAAGCGTCAATCACAGAGCGTACTTTGAGTGGGCCGGGGTAGCTGGAACGATGTTGTTGCAGGAAAAGCTAAGAAGCGAAAAGTATATTCAACAAGATGGTTTGCCTTCATTACGCAAGCCTGGGTCCGACAGGGACGTTAAAGTTGGGGTGATGTGATAATGCGGGGTTGACTTCACTTCAGCTTTTAGGAACGGCCAATCAGAACTGGGCAAATCAGTATTTTATTTTGATTGGTCCAATGGAAAGGTCAGTTTCAAATGCCTGCCGCTCATTGTGGTTTCAAATAGTCTTACCCAAGCAGACATAGTATGGGGCCACAGCTTCACCCACTGTGCATGCGGCATTGACTTCGTCAACCAATCCGAACTTTGCCGTTGCAATACTGAGACTTTGAATCTTTGGATAGTCTATGGCCTTGGTGACGATTAGCTGTCTTTTGCATGCGATAAAAACGCATATGTACCGTATCTGCTCGCCTTGGCTGAAAATCACTAGAGCCCATTCAACACCATAGTGTGACCTTGCCAACACAGAAAAATTTTGTTGCCTCAACTCTTGGTGTTTCGAAAGCATAACATACAGAAGAAATTCAACAATGGTTATAATCAATGAGATTTGATACCTGAATGCGCAGCTTACTAGTTACAGGCCGCACCGTCCAACCCGTTGTATACTCTTGCCAATGGTTAGGCTTAGGTTAAGGCGCCTCTTTTTGGAGCATTCGATTAACTTTTTTTCTTGCAGGTCAACCGAACGACAGTCCTGGCGCTGTCGAGCAAATTCGCTATGGGCATACGAACGGGGGATTGGTCCCCCTGAGCGACGTCCAGCTGGTGGAGGTTCTCGCCCATTTTGCTCGTGAACGAATCCCTGAAAGGTAAATTGTCAATTTTAGCAAGCTTCAGATCCTAATCCTTTGTTAACCATATCACAGGAGCGTACACGCAAAGGCAGCAGGCGCATTTGGGGAGTTCGAAGTCCTCGAAGATATCTCGGACTTGACTGATGCAGAATTCCTTACTGGTATCGGAAAGAAGACCAAGATTCTGACACGAATCTCAACCGTTGGTGGTGAGAAGGGCTCCAGTGACACAGTTCGTGACGTAAGAGGGTGGTCGATCAAATTCTACACAAAGGAAGGCATCCAAGATTTTGTTTTCAACGATCTTCCTGTTTTCTTCATCCGCGATCCGATCAAATTCCCTTCGATGAACCGCAGCCACAAGCGACACCCCCAGACCAACGTGCCAGATAACACCATGTTCTGGGACTACCATGTTAATAACCCGGAAGGAATACATGCTTTGATGCATTTGTTCGGACAGCGGGGTATTCCAGCTTCTCTCAGGCATATCAATGGTTATAGTGTCCATACCTACACGCTGAACATAGCAGTGGGTCTACTTCACTACCGGATGAGACGCAAAAACTGACGGGGAGCAGGAAGGAAAATACGTATACGTCAAATGGCACATCAAGTCTGATGCTGGCATTGAAACCATGGATGCAGACACAGCCCTCCGTCTAGCCGGATCAGAACCTGACTATCACGTCAAAGATCTCTTTGATACAATCAAGAAGAAGGACTATCCGACTTGGTCAGTGTATCTCCAGGTCATGACACCCGAGCAGGCTAAAGCAGCCCCAATCGACATCTTTGACGATACGTACACCTGGCCACACCGAGAATATCCACTGAGACTTGTTGGCCGGTTGACACTGAATGGAAATGTCAGTGTTATCCGGAAATGATTGAATGGATCACAGACTGACGGGACACAGCCCAAGAACTACTTCCAAGACATTGAACAAGCATGTTTCTCTCCATCTAACATGGTTCCAGGTGTTGGACCTTCTGCTGATCCAGGTTTGTTCCCTGCATGAGCTACACTTCCCGATTTCAGGCTGATGCCATTGCAACCTAGTACTTCAAGCTAGGATGTTCAGTTACCCTGATGCGCAACGCTATCGAGTGGGTCCAAATTACTTTCAGCTTCCCCCCAATAGACCGGTCAATACCGTGTACTCTCCCTACATTCGGGATGGTCCAGGCACAATTAACGGAAATTATGGTGGTGACCCTGACTACGTCTTCTCAGAGCTTCAAGCAGTGACCCTAAGTAAAAGGGTCCGAATTCCAACACATGAGGTGTGGTCCGGACATGTCACTACATCCTGCACAACCATGACAGAAAAGGACTTCGTGCAGGCTAGGGAGCTTTGGCATGTCATCTGTGCGGAGCCGAACGGAAAAGAGCAGTTTCTGCACAACATCGTCCCTACCCTGCTCGACGTTCCAGATCGCCTCAAGCAGGAGGTTTTGGGTATGCTAAAACAGCATTTTTCTTTCATCATCGCTGATAATAACTTCGTTCAGAGTACTTCGGACGGGTAGATGGAAGCCTAGAAACAGCTCTACAACAGCGGATATGTCAATGATTGTTCTGAGATGAATCGAACCTAATGATGAGCTGTAACCAGGCGCTCAAAACAGAATTTAAGAAATTGTGGGAGCAATGTGTGAAATTCTGGACTTTTTTTTTTGCTCGAGGACTGAACACGTTAATCAATTACAAAGCCTTACAGCAAATCCAAAGGCGCAAAGTTGATTCAAGAGATTACCAAGGCCGTATAGTCGAGTGATGTAACATTTATATGTAGATCCCTCAACCTATGATACTCAAGGCATCAAGCTAACAAGAGAGACCATTGTCCGGTAGCAACTATTCGCTAGCAAAGGATTAGAGATAGAGCGATACATACAACATGGTCAAAATTGCCGTAGTACGGCCTTTCGAAAGCCCTGCCAAGTTGGATATTATTGTAGAATGCCAGAAGAAGAGGAGTAGGTTTTGTGAAGCTTCTTACAGATACTATGAGTTATAAACTAGGACATCAGACCTACTGTTCATCGAACTGGGAAAGATGCAAAGTTAGAGTCTGAATGTTGATGCGGTGACTTGTGAACTCAGTGAAGAGATTACCAGGAGTTTCGATAGGCAGCACTTTTGACCGTATACTGACTACAGTATGGCTCAATTTTGGAGTACCATAACATATTGTCGTACAGCTGAGGTTATTAACTGTTTAAGTTACGGTATAGCACTACCAAAGCTTTCAACCGTCCCGATTGTGATCCAGTCATCTCCATCATACTACGGCCTATCGAAAGCCCCGGAGACTACTCCCTAGTACTATTGTCGGTATACCCGCCCGTGAAATGGGAAGGTATAATGGACGCTGTTAATCGACTGCCCGTAGATGTCGCGGAACGCTAGTCTACGGTGCGCAATTGTAGAGAGTGAATGAAGTATGGAGGATGGATTGAAGAGAGTAGATTGTATAGAGCTATACCGCGAATCTCCTACGTGGCAAGAGCTAGCAGTGACGTCTAGGTCATCTACTAGCTTGCCGGTTGTAGGTTCAGATTTTTGGGTTCGTCCTCTCAATGTTGGTCGTGGCCGGATCTTTATGCTCCGCGACATATAGATCAATCGGTCCGTATAACCTGTAGACCTCGTATCGTGCCGCGATTTCGGTACGATACTCGGTTATATCAACAACTATAAATAGATTGATACATCAAATGTAATTCTTGAACACTTTATACATTGTTTTTTAGAGGTTTCCGATGATGAAGAGGTGCTGGTGAAGAAGTCAAAAAGAACCAGCTTGCCTTATCTGTTTGCTAAATTGATTAGCAGAGTACAATGAGAAACATCAAGTTTCCTTGCACAAGGGCCAAGATGAAAATTTACTGATCAATATCAGGGAGGGCAAACATAATACCAGTGTATTCTTTTCTCACTTGCCACAAACTGGACGTAAATACATTACTCAACCGTTTCCACTGCAGAGCATGTTCTGCTGCTTTTACTGCTTAGTAAGGTAGAAAAAAGGTGTACACCATTTGGTACTTAATGGTAGTAAAGCTGTGACTCAAGCGCATACATGACAAGATCGATAATAAACGATTATCAACATGTTCGTGTTCCATAACGAGAAGAGTCTGAAAGACGATATCGAGTCAAGTACTATTCTTTCGCATCGCGAGGGTCGTGCTCTGCCCAAAACTTTTCATAATCCTCCCATGTCTGAGACGGAAAAGCAAGTGGGACTGTGAGTGGAGCAAACGGAATGCCCTTCTCCTCAAACTCGTCGAGGCGAGACTTGGTGATTGGTCTGGATTTGTTGACACTGTAAACAGATATACGGTGGCAGGAACTGGTAACGTGGAGACCCCAGTTCCAGGCAGAGCGAATATCAGAAGGCTGTGTATTGAGAGAATTGTCCCAGCAACGTACAACAATCTCGACCCAGCCCTCAACATCGCAAGGCAGGTCGTACTCCCACGTACGCCAGCACCACTTACGTTTCTCGGAAAGATTCTCTAGCGGAATGGTGTACCAATTAAATCCACCGTCCATAGAAAGTTCGACGCGTTCTGGCCATCTGCCGCCACCAGAATATGCCCATCCTTTGCAGTGAATCTTGCCATTATGAATAACGACCTGCTTCGTCCAGGGAGACATAATGGCTGAGCTGACAGGCATCTCCTGGATCTGAATGCCATCAGTCATCCGTAGGTTGTGCTTTCCGACTTGCTGTGGGAAGTAGAGATATTCCTTGCTCTGGACAGGTGCTCTAGTTGGGGTTTTAATGGCTTTGATCCGGTATAGCCATTTAACACTCCTGGCGCCAATGTAACCCAAAACGACGACACGAAGAGGGTATCCGTGAATCCTTGGAAGAATCTCTCCATTCATCTCCCAGGCAAGCAATACTTCGTTGGCCTTTACCTTGGACCATGGAACGCTGACAAGATAATTCATGGTATGATCGTCCTTGAAGTAAGTGTCTGCGCCGTAGAACTCAAGATGCTGACCACCATCAACTAGACCCCCGCAAGCTTTAATGACCTTTTTCAAGCTCACACCGACATAACGAGCAGTACCGATAGCGCCCTCAGCCCAAGGGGCCTGAGGTACCTCATCACCTTGGCCTGCATACTTGAGTATCTGCTCAATACGTCGAGTGCCGGAGCATTGAATTGTTGCAAGTTTCTCAATACGAGGGAATCTGGACTCGTCCATGAGATCATCCAAGGTGAAAGACCGAGGGTTCTTGACGAGCCCATCTATAACGAAGCTGTAGTCTTCTTTGTTGATAATAGGGATACCACCGTGGTTCCTTACGAAATGTAGAGGGTTGGGAGTAATCACTTTGTCGGTCACCAGGCGCTTAGGAGGCTCTCCATTGTATGGAAATTGCAACAAATGGAGCATATCACAGTGCTTCTCTTTAAGCACAATCTTCCACGAGTCTTCAGGAACTTCAGTGAGTTCTCCACCAACAGCATGATGCCACATTTTCCAGTGAGTCCCGGGGAGGACAGGATTGGTTCCTGGGATAACACCAAGCTGGAACTCGGGGTTTGGAGGGAAAGTCTGGGCAGTCAAGATTCTGTGGGCAGCAGCTTTTTTCTCGGGATAATTTTCCCATTCCACAAAACTGGGGTAACAATAGTGAGCTTCAAATTCTGTTGCAATTTGGCTACAATACCCAAGCGACTTACCCGATCCAACCCTTTCGCTCACGGGCGAACAAAGCATCACGGTCGCCCACAGCTTTGATAGCCTCCTCATCTTTGACTAATTCTCCAAAAACTTGAGGGTCAAGAGACTTGGTCTCAGGGCCAGTCATGTCAAGAACAGGGAGAACAGCTCCTGAGAGGCCCTGCTCGATCTTCCACTCATCGGGACGGTTGGCAGTCTGGATAGTTTGCATGGCGGTTAACGTATGTGCTTGGAAGGGAAAAGAAAGTGACGAAGGGAAAGGGAGAATTAAAAGTTGAAAATATGCACCAGTCGTATGAGCCCAGTCGTGCAATGCCCGAAATGATCCGGATGCGCAGGGTTGCTTCCTCGGGTCGTCAATATTGAAGAGGCAATTAGCCTGCATACTAACGAGCCACCGACATCAGCTCTTGAGTGGCGCTATCTGTGCCTTCCATGCACTACCATAGGCATGATCTAAAGTTGTTGATGAGGGGTATGGTCCCTGACTTATCTTGCGTACCACAATAAGGTTATAGATGCGTCGTTTTCCTATTCGTTGCCGTTTATGCTTGCCCCATATGCACTGGTGCGCGAACCACTTGAATCCGAAGTGCTATTTCTATTTAATTAATTTGGCCAGTCAAAAGCTCTGCCATCGTTTTGTTACGGTTCCAGGTTACCATCTTAATAGGGAATAGTAATTGGTCAATTGACATATGCCTCTGCTCTAAAGTATTATCTCTGAACATGGGTTGGCTTACATAGTAGTACGACAGGTAAGAAACCTTGTAATCACGTTCATCAAAACAAACCTCAGATAGTATGTTCAGGTGCGATAAAGTACTCGATAAATGAGTCACTCACTTTTGCCAATGCTATAGGTACCTAACTTCAATCAAGCTGTGATGTCTCGACGCAACAACACGAAAAATGCAGCTGAGCCAAAGGTCAATCTCACATTCCTTGGTGTTTTTAAACTGCGATACGGAGGACTTTACCTATTCTTGACCTTCCCTTATATCCTCAATTTTGAATCTCTTCCTATCAGTAGTACATATAGCACTAGTACTAAGAGATGTAATTGAAAGCGAGTCCTACTAATCATTCGCTGATTTATTAACCCTGTTTCCAGTACAGAAAGATGTAAACCCCGCGGTGATGTTACTAAGACCAATTGGCTTACGCACGTTTTGTGTAGCTGTGACAATTCCCACGTTTTCCTCTTGTATTACCATCACTCTCTGGTATTTTCTTCTCACTCACGCTTCTGCGCAGTTCAGCCTGATTTGATGTCTAATGCTTCCTAATGTTACCTGATGCTTCCTAATGTTACCTGATGCTGCCTAATGCTGCATACTGCTTAGTGATACCACTAGTTGCCCTTTTTCAGCACCATGTCAGCCAGGTCCACTTCATGACTACTATACATATTCACATAGAACTGTAGTAACTAAAATCCAGCTCGCTCACTCATTTTACCAATATTCGGTCTACATTACGGTCCAGCATAACCTTTTCTTCTTGAAATTAACCCGTGATTCCATCTACAAAATGTTATAACGTGAGTGTATACCGTGCCCGTGCACACCGAACACCAACTTTTGAATTTTGGGGGACACCTCGTTTTTCTGCCATTCTGGACAGAATTCAGCTAGGGCAACCCTGAAATACGAAAATATTGAA
>JALRMI010000619.1:0-12658 GCA_026120165.1 Leptosphaerulina australis
ACGATTGTGATCGTGATCCTTGCATAAGTCGATACACGGTTGTGACCGTGATCGCTGCCATCTTTTCCTTCCCCCCCTCCTCCAACAAGGTGCAGGTCGTACAAGTCACATTACCTCCCGGACCTATCCAAGTAGGACCCGAGACGGTATACCGACATTTAAGTTTGAATTTTTTAATAACCATCCAATTCAAACACATAAAGATCCTAAGTTATCGTTGTAATTAAAAGTGCACTATAAATGCCTATGCCTATGATTAGTCCACCGATTCAGGAAAGGATCCGCGCTTCAGCTGAGCTGGATCCAACAACACATTCCGAAATATAAAACTGAATCTTTTGTCACTAGACATGCAATTTATGATAGATTCGCACGTTACCGTGACGTAGAGACCAATCTTATCGTTGGCATTGAAGTCATAGTATGGACCACGTGATCAGTGCTCGATCATAAAGCTAAGCAGAAGCAACCTGCTTTGTTGAGGCTGAGCTTAGAAGAGGACGTATACTATTAGCTTCACGCATGGTTTAACATATACGATGAAGGGCTTATTGAACAAGAATACGATGCCATCTATTAAGTCTAAAATCGGTATCAAACTCCCAACCCACACCTGCTTTATCAACCGGCGCTGCTCAAGTCCTTTACAGAGTCTTGAACTCACTCTCTTCAGCCAACCATGTCGCAAAATCCTTCAAATCTGGGTTCCTGGCCTTCGCGGCTTGAATATTAGCCGCATAACCAGCTGCGCCGAACCACTTGAACATGAGCCCCAAATCCTTGACTAAAATGTGGATACCAGATGCGACGAACCGGAATGTAGTCGGCAATTTCTGACCTGTCTTTTCCTGGAAGATAGATTTGAACTGATCGTATGTCAGTTCGTCGCCGGCGAGGGAGATCTTCTGGCCTTTGTACTCATCAGGCTTGATGAAAGCCTCGGCGGCGAAGAAACCGATGTCACTGGTAGCGATGAGCTGGAGCGGCTTGTCTTTGTGAATGTTCATGTCCCAGCTTGTTGCGAAGACCTTGCCGAGGAAGCCAGGAACCAGGTTCTCGTAGAAGGCTACAGGGCGCAGGATAGTCCAGTCCAGCTTTCCTTCTGCGACGTCAAAAAGGTGCTGTTCTACTCGGTACTTGCTGGCAAAGTGTGGGACCGATGTTGCATCAGTGTCAGTGTTGACACCACGATCTATGGATGAGTACACAAAGTACTTGATGCCGTGCTTGATAGATGCGTCAATCAAAGCTTTGCCCTGTCGCTCTTCGGACTGCACACTTGCGCCGTCTCCTATAGCAACCTTGTCAAGTCAGTAAGCAATTCTTTTGGAAGACCAGACGATGGACTCACCTGTACACTGAACACGCCCCAGATTGGAAGCTCGGTAGCCTGCTTGGCTTTCTGAAAGACATCCTCGAGATCGTCCAGGTTACCAGTAATAAGTTTGATCTTTGACGACTTTGCCTGAAGCTTTTGGGCGGACGGTGACTGTGCGTTTCGAGTGAGTGCAATGATCTCAAACTCGGCATTTGCTTTGAGTAAGGCGTTGATGGTTGAGCCACCTTGCTTGCCAGTGGCGCCAGTGATGAGGATTGCTTTTGCCATCGAATCAATTGAGGGCGATTTGTGGTTTGGTATGATTATCTGTATTATGGTGTAGATGATAGGAGAGTGGTGAAAGCGAAAATCGTATGAATGTGCAGTATTGTGCGGCTGTGCAGATGATGTAGACCGTTTAGTTGAGTTTGGCAATATTCAATGGACAAGGTTCCTCATCCTCTTATATCTATCTTGGAAAGGCTGGCGAAAGAGTAAGGATAAGAGCGTAGTGCTAGTCAGCATTCGGCACAACGAACATTGTTCGAGCGATTCACCGAGTGCCCACGTTACAAAGCATACGCAGCCAATCATGCGCGCGAAACCCCGCCAAAAGTTCAAAACACGCTAATATGCGATTACACATTCGGTGTTCATGTTAAGGCGAACAGAGCACACTTTCTACACGGACGAAATAAGCTTCCTGGTGCGCGTAGGGTAGGTCGGCCGCGTTCTGTAATCTGGGTGCGTATACACACAGCACTTACGGTGCATCCATTTTCTTCGTCCCTTCGGTTAGAATTCTACTGCTTCGAAAGGAACAAGGCTGGAGGTGGCGGCTTATATGATACCCAATCTCCTTGGTGTCGTGTCAGCTGTGGTGGCTTGTTAACGTTGAGCAGTTTGCAAGAGCTAGAAAGGCGGTGCGATAAAGAGTGTTGCAGGCTCGTGTTCGACCCTTTCTCCCCATTGGTTCGACCGAGAGTCGCTCTTATCAATAAGCGAAAGGTAGCCAAATACCGCTTGGACTCATCGGAGACGCCTATAGGCTGCTCAGAGCAGAACTGCGTGCCTAGCAGTGGGATGAGACTGAAAGAGACAGGCGCGCGCATACCCCAGCACAACTACTGCTCAAGACCGTAGGGCGCAAGAAAGCCTTACATGGTAAGAGACATTCACCATGTACTTACCTACACGGTCGCTTCCTCCGTTGTTGAGATCTCTTCCTCTAGGCCAAGTCGGGCGTCTCTCTAACTCTCAGAGTTGGTATCGACAACAAGGCTTGTCGTCAATCCATTCCAAGTGATTCATGATCTTCTTCTGCGCTGCTTCGAGGTACCCATGTCGGTGTGCACTTCTTACTTAGCAACAGCCAGGACACTGTACATCCTAGCAGAGTTACATCTGGGATAAGTATATAATTCAAGTCTACCTGGAGACTTATCTCATAAAAATCCCTTCCCTAGGGCTGTGTAGGAATAGTCTTCCTCATGTCTTCTCGCGAGGATACTAAAGCGGGGAAGGTTTAACGAATGGCTGTTGAGATTTGTCCCCTCTTTGAGATTTGTCCCCCGCGCTAGTTTAGTGGAAATTAATCGTCTAATCAGGTTTAGCGCATAACCTATGATTACGACACCCGCGCGACATCCGCGCGTCTCCGCAAGATGTTACAATTTTTCCACAATCTTTCTATGTTGCGTCCGTTTGTTCTCAAAATGCACTCATTGAGCGACAGGATGCACCTGCATCACGGCCTAAGCGCGCTGCAGCAATGGCCGCTCCAGAAGTCTGGAAGAGTCTTGGTCCGCGCAAGAGACGGCGATGCGATTAAACATCAATTCAGTGATAGAATGCTTCACCTCCAGCCTTTTGAAATTCACATATGGTTTTGTCTTATGTAGTCTTAGACTTTTAGTTGACGTGAAAAGGAAATCAATCAAATCCACATATGATGATTCAAATAAAAAACTGTAATTTATTTGGGTTTAGTACATTTTTGGCTAGTGCGGGGGACAAATCTCAACAGCCTTAACGAATATGCACGAGTTTTTAGTAGCTTTCTAGACCTTAACCCAAATGCAGCCGAGCTAGCCAGATCAAGGTGGGTACGGTATTTCGCAAACTATCATATTGCATTTCTTCCCTTAATCGCCTCCCCTTCGTTGTACTTGTAGGGGCTATTAGTCTTTGCGGCCATTTGTGAAATACGGCAACTATTAATATGGCATGACCTTCTCACAGACAAAAGTGGTTGTGAAGTATATTTGTCAGTCAGGCAACTTACGCACTACACCAGATTAGGCCTTGGCGCATGCAGTTTTTAACTCTAACAGCTTCCATCTCAATACATCACGATTCTGCACTCCTTGTTCCCATTGGCAGTATTGACTGAGTAATTTCCACAAGCTCATTGAGTCTTCCCTCTTATCTTCTCCCTGAGAAACCACGCACTTGCAGTGTCAATAGCCGTGACTCACTCCTACTGACCTGAACTGCAGTCCCGTTTCTCAAAAGTAAAGTTAGTAGTTCTGCAGCAGTAGACGATGAGTTCGTGCGACCGCACGAGCACTCTGGGTTCACATCTTCATGATTAATAACTATGCGGAGACCTGGTCTACTGCGATCCTAAAATCCGCCAGGAAAACGCCACATTCCATCTAACCTCCAACCTCTCTCCTTCCAGGCATTTGCGGCTGCTGGATATAAGTCTACCACGTCCAAAAAGAGCGATCGTGCGCTACGATAATGAGGACATCGTTGTTAGTGCTGAAACCAGGTGACGGATTGTCATGTAGTAGTAGTAGTATTGTATTTACGTCCTGGTATATTTGGCAATTGCCTTTACATACATAATGACCTCCCATGGGGTACTGTAGACGCGCCAAGCGCTAAAGCGGAGGCGGCTCTTGTGTGAGTAGACCTCTTAGTAGAGGCGTTTCTTGTCTTCCCTCTCCTCCATGCGAGAGTAAAAGAAATTTAGTCTATTGCACGATAATGCTAGTGTCGTTACCTATGTACAGGGGCGAGCGATTGCGCACCCGTTGACCGAGATCTAGGTTCTTTTCGCAAGGCGAATGAAATCAGCAAAATCTTCAGGGCAGCTGAGCAGCTGCTGAAGGTACTTGTTGCCCTCTTTGGTGTTGGTTGAAGGCCAGTCAGGCCGCGCCGGCCATTGTAGGAACCATCGCCGCATACGCGGGCAGTGTATCAGATGATCGGGGGACTTGTCCTTTCCGCAGCAGCATAGGAGCTCCGCGTCATCATGTTTGTATTTTCGGTGATACCACGCGAAGTCGCCATGCATCGTGCGTGTGGCGAGAAATTTGGCCAGGACCCGTCGGCTGAGATAGAGTTCCCATTTTCTATACCAGGTCGAGAGCTTCCGCTCCGCGTCTTTCCACCACGACTCTTCCGCGCTATGGTTCAGCTTCCTTGCGTCTATCCGTAGTCCTGTGATTGTGGGTTCCGCAACAAGGTGTGATGGCTCATGTGGGTCGTTTGCTTCCAAATCAGCCATTCTATCGGCTACTTCATTTCCTTCGATTCCCATGTGGCCTGGAGACCAGCGTACGCGTACGTCCCAGACGCCCATTGCCTCCTGACAGCGGAGAAAGGCCCATTGAGAGGACGAGGATGCATTACCGCGCAAGCACCATATGACTGAGGTGCTGTCGATGCACATCCAGTGTCGTTGCATTCGAAGTGTAGGGTCATTCAGAGCCTGGCGGAGGCCCTGCCAGGCTAGCTGCAGGGCATCGTAACAACTGAAGACTTCTTCTCAACGTAAGAGACATTTACCGTATCCTGGTAGCCACGACAAATTTTGGAAATTTCTGAAACATGTTCTAGCGACGAGTATTGCTACCGACGTATCATTTGCGTTCAATCAAGCTTGACTAGGGTTGCTGTGGGGACATGTAAGCTGCTTTGACCTTGCCAATAATCCTTGCTCTTTCTGCGCACACAGCCCATTACTAGACTCATCAATCCGTTACAACTCAGCTATAGATAATTTTGTCATCCAAAGTATCGTGTTCGTAATCCTGGATGTAAATGGACGGCCATCTAAAGTTATGGATGATGCTTGTTGAGGGTAAGACCTTAGTAATTTGATCCAGTGCAGCAAGTCTAAGACACTATAGGCTTTCTTCTCGCATGGTTGATCTTCAGGGCAATCATAGTATAAAATCCACTGTTTTCACAACCCCAGGACGATAACGATGGAATAAAGAGAGCGCTGGTCTTTACATTGTAAAGCTCTCCCGAAATCACAAGCTTGATGAGATTGCAACCTTACCATATCTGGTCTTAGCGCATTGTGGGGAAAGCCGAGGCTCTCGTTCACATGTCGCGACACAGCTCGAGGACGACACATCACTACGTTCCATTCGTTTTCCAAGGCTCATATGTAAGCCGCATGCGCGAAGTGGAAGCCTCTCTTCTCAAACCACTGTGACGATCTTGCCTCTCTCTTGGGCCATCAATCAACATATTGTGCACACCTGGCATATGGTGACATTTAGCACGGATACACTACGAATGCCTCTCTTACGGTAGCCATGGCCGTCCTGTCCAAACCTTGGCCGAAACAACGCCTCTCTAGCGCTTCCATCAAGTCGCTCATCAATGAATTTACTTCCTTATACCTAAAAAATCGCACACGCATATCACGCGCTGTATACCTTACCCTCTTCGTCGCCCTCATAAACCGCGTCCGTAATGCCATCGCCGAGCAGAAAGCCGCTTCATTACGACGCGAAGCTCAGAGGAAGATAGGAACAGGGCCAAATGATGGTGAAGCAACAGGACGAAAGAAAGTCGAGCTTAACCGTGAGTTTTTCAAGAACCTCTTGCGGTTACTCAAAATCTGTATTCCAGGATGGCGAAGTAAAGAATTCAGGTTGATTATTAGTCATAGTATCTTCCTGGTACTAAGGACAATGATCAGCTTGTACGTTGCTGAGCTTGACGGAAGGCTAGTCAGCAGCCTGGTGCGAGGGAAGGGAAGTGAGTTCCTGAAAGGACTAGTATGGTGGATGGCAGTGGCCATACCAGCAACCTTCACAAACTCTATGGTAAGTGGCTGTGTGTTCGTTATGCGACAGATGTCAATTAATGTATGAAGCTTTCCTACCACCAGTGCAAATTGTCGCTACAATACCGCACGCGACTTACGAACTACGTCCACAACAGGTACCTTTCGCAAATGACCTTCTATACACTCTCAGCGCTCGATGATCGAATCAAAAATGCCGACCAGCTCATCACGGTAGATGTAGCTAAATTTTCGAACAGTCTCGCAGAGTTGTACTCGAACCTGGCGAAGCCAGTTCTCGATATAGTCGTATACAATTACTCGTTATCACGGAGTGTAGGAGGAGAGGGCCTCTTCTTCATGAGCCTGCTCGTTCAGCTGTCTGCAAACGTCATGCGCGCACTCACCCCTCCTTTTGGTAAATATGTCGCGGACGAGGCGCGACTCGAGGGCGAATTCAGGTTCCAACATTCGAGGCTGATCGACTACAGCGAGGAAGTTGCGCTGTACCATGGCCATGAGGCGGAGAAGGATACGCTGGACAAGGGCTATTTCACGTTGATTAAGCATGTCAACAGGATATTGCGAAGACGATTGTACCACGGTGTCATGGAGGATTTCGTGATCAAATACTTCTGGGGCGCGCTAGGTCTGCTGCTTTGCAGTGTGCCTGTATTCTTCCAAGTACCTGGACAGAACTCGAAGAATATGGGCGATAGGACAGAGAGCTTCGTCACTAACCGTCGCATGTTGCTCATGTCCTCTGACGCCTTTGGCCGTGTCATGTTCTCTTATAAAGAGATCACTGAGCTTGCTGGCTACACTTCTCGCGTATCTACTCTACTTGATGTTATCGATGACATTCAAGCCGGTCACTTCGAGAAGAAGCTCGTCTCATCTGCCGACACAGAAGAGAATGCTGCAGTTCTACGCGGTCGCGGCATCGTAACCGAGGGCGAAGACATTGAATTCGTCGATGTACCGATCGTGTCACCCAACGGCGACGTTCTTGTGCGTAAGCTATCATTCACCGTAAAGCCAGGCGACCATCTCCTTATCGTGGGTCCCAATGGCTGTGGCAAGTCAAGCTTGTTCCGTATTCTTGGTGGCTTGTGGCCTGTCTATGGCGGCACGGTACGAAAGCCACCTTTTGAAGACATTTTCTATATCCCACAACGCCCATACCTTTCTCGCGGAACCCTACGCCAGCAAATCATCTATCCCGACAACCTGCGTGAGATGCGCGATAAAGGAATCACTGACGACGATCTATACAATATCCTCAGCGTCGTTGAGATCGAGTCCATAGTCGATCGCCCAGGTGGCTGGGACGCCGAGCAAGAATGGACCGATGTGCTGTCTGGTGGTCTGCAACAGCGAGTCGCTATGGCACGGCTTTTTTACCACCGTCCACGGTATGCGATTCTGGACGAGTGCACAAGTTCTGTAACACTAGAAATTGAGAAGGTGATGTATGATGAGGCGAAAAGACTTGGTATCACACTCATGACTGTTTCACATAGGAGGAGTCTATGGAAGTATCATGAGAAGATTCTGCAGTTTGACGGGCAAGGGAAGTACGTGTTCACGAAGTTGGATGCAGAGAGAAGATTGGAGCTCGAAGAGTAAGTCAACACGCCTCATCCACCACATCCCGATGCTAAAGCAGTCACAGTGAGAAGGAGGATATCGAGTTGCAATTGCGATCTGTTCCAGATATCGAGCAGAGAATTGCCGAATTGGAAGCTTCAATGTGACATAATAGTAATGTCAGCTAACTGCAGAACAACAAGAATATCCTTCTGAGTTGCCTGTACGAGTCATACCTGAGAATGTAAATGAGTACGATAAATGCAAACATGAGTGCACGTGAAAGTTTGAAAGGTCCATTATCCTGGCAAGTGGGGCGATTCTTGATTAGTGCGTGCCGGTCGGTGAAAGCAAGCTCCGTGTTCTCGAAAGCGCGTCTCCATACTTCTCTCCACAACACAGCTCGAAGCTGCCGAGTCAACACGCAACTGCGCCCGACAGGAGCCACACCGCTATGTCACCATATAGAGTTGGCCAGAAGATTGAGACGAATACTGGTCGGACGGGTATTGTCAAATATGTCGGCTCTATACACGTTGCAGAGGGAGCTTGGCTCGGCATCGATCTTGAAGTGCCTGAAGGGAAGAACGATGGTTCTGTTCGTGGCGAGCGGTATTTCGAGTGTCCACCTCAGCATGGTCTTTTTGTGAAGGAGTCAGATATACGACAGATCCTTACGCAGCCAGCACCAAAAGCAACAGCTCCCAATCCCAAAACCGCAGCACCTGCCCCCAGATCACGGCCTCCAAGTGTTGTTGCACCAAGACCAGCATCAACCAGGCCTGCCAGCGTCACTTCTCCTCCAGCTACTTCTAAGGCGCCCGGCCATACAAAACGCCAATCCGTGACGACTGCTGCACCACGAACTCCGCTACGAGCTCCGGTGCGCAAGCCCAGCGTTGCCAGCACCTCCACCGCAGCGCCTTCTCCACCTCCCACACGACCCTCAGTAACCTCGAGACCAAGCACATCATCAGTCACTTCGACATCACAACCACAGAACCCATTAAAGACATCTACAAGAGATAGCAATGTTGATGCGCTTCAAACGAAAATCAAGCATATGGAAAAACAGCATGCAGAGGATCAAGCACGTCTCAAGGAACTATCGCAAGCGGAGGTCGAGCGTGACAGGTACCAGGGAATTATACAGAAGTTAAAGACGAAATGCCAGATATTCCACCAAGAGTCCATAGATGCTAAGGAACAGCTGAGGATGCTCCAGAGTGAGAATGAGCGCCTTACCAAAGCAGAACAAGACTATGAGTTTGATTTGGAAGATGCGTTGCTTGAGAAAGAGATGGCGCAAGAGCGCGCCGAGCAAAACGAAAGCGAGCTGGAAGCACTTCGTGCGAAGGTGGAAGAGCGAGATCTCGAGTTAGAAATTCTTCGGGAGGAAGCAGAGGCATTCACTGCAGACATGTCTGAAGAAGAAAAAGAGCAGGCTGGATACTACCGGCTACAACATGAGAATGATCGTCTCCGCGAAGCGTTGATGCTGCTGAAAGAGGTTACAGAGGAAGAAGCGCACAAAAGCAAGGCTCGCATTGAGGAGCTGGAAGATGACGCTTCCCACTTGGAGACGTTACAGATGGAACATGAGACACTGCAACAGCAATTGGCCGAAGCTCGAGGCATCTCAGAGCACCTAAAAGCTCAAGTCAACGACAGAAACGAGTTGGAGGATGTTGTAGAGGATATGTCGAGTAAGATTCAAGAACTTGAGAGCAGAGTTGCAGATCAGGAAATGGCGATAGCAGATCTGGAAAGCTTGAAAGAGCTGAATGAAGAGCTTCTAGACCAGCAAGACGAGGAAACCAAAGAATTACGCGTGGATTTAGAAAGCAAGGAGCTCGAGCTCGAGCAGCTTGGTGAACGTGCCCTTGAGCAGGCTGTTGTCATTTCGGACCTCGAAGAAACAAACACAAAGTTCAGGGATCTTGTTACCGAGCTCCTTGCGCAGATCAAGGAGGCCGAATCAAAGAAGACGATGACAGAAGCTCAGGTCAAGGATACAACGGGCCGAATCAACGAAGTCATGGATGTCAATAGACGTCTCCGCGCTGCAGAAGTCAATGCGACAGGCAAGGAGATCACCTCGGAGCTCCGTCAACTTAAGGCCGACCAGACGATGGAGATGCTAGAGATCTTAAGCGAAACACAGTCCCAAGAATTTGGCAGAAGTGAACCAATGCAGGCTTACTTCACGGCAAAGCGCATCACATTCAAATCGACTGTACTGAGCAATCTCTTGACGAACGTAGATAAGCACATAACTCACAAGGGTGGTATCGAGGAAGCGTCCTCGAAACTGCTCTGTAGTGAGGCCGGCTACTATCTTGCACACCTCAAGAGTGGAGGTGAGCGTATATCATCTGCGATGGCAGTGTCGACGCTCGCGCAGTTCGCTACATTTAGCTCTGCACATGCTGAATTGGTCGCCGTGGAGAGGAACCTAGACCAGGGACTTGAGGCTCTGAAAGCTGACAGAGTCAACTTCTCTGAGATGGCAAAGTCGTTTGGGGGTTCGACAGAAATCTACAAAGCTGTTCTTGCATCCCACCATAAGGCCTTGGCAGAACGCCCCGAGGATGAAACGATGTTACGAGTTCGCTCGATAGCCGCAAGCTTAAAGTACCTGGAGTCCACCTGTGCAATCATGAGTGCAATGTTGAAATCATTGGGGGCTACCAACGAAGATCTTGCGGATGAGGCACGCCGTGTTCTTGAACGCTTCGCGGCACCATCTGCAGTCTGCAGTAAGGGTATGTTGGCGGCCGTAAAACTGCTCAACACCTGTAGCGATAGGAGGGGGGATGGATTGTATCCCCAATTCAACGGCGATCTCGGTGCAGTCATTGAGGCGGAAGAGTACCTTACCAAGACCGCTAGCAATACAGCCAGGTGGGCTCGCAACGCTGTGGATGCGTTGACCCACTCCATCGACTCCGACGGTACAATCATGGAACCAGTCGATCTCAAGAGTCTCTTGCTACCGTACTGGGATGATTACGTAGGTAGGCTTGACAGCGTGGTGTCTTCTCTGAGCAGCTGGAATGATTATGCTTTGCTGCTCAAGGACAGCATCGAAATTCAACAGTCTCCTGCGCCTTGGACGGAGAAGGCAAATGAGATTGAGGCAGCGAGAAAACAGATCGACGAGGCAGCTACTAAGCTACAGTCAATTACTGCTGAGCACCAGGCGACACTTCTGAAGCTGCACGAGCGCGAGCAAGTCATTGAGACCAAGGAACTGGAGATTGAACACTTGATCGCCAAGAACCGTGAAGCCACAACCAAGGGCGAGGAGGTTCAGCGCCTGCAAGAAGAGATCGAAAGAGCTCAGTCCGATATTAAACTACTCCAGAAGCAGGACAAGGCCCAAAAGCAGCAGATCAATGACTTGAATGAAAGGCTTGCACACGCTGCACAATACGAACCTACAGAATCTGAGAAGGGCCCTGCAGTTGCAGTGCCTGGACCTGAACCTGCAGATACATCATCACGTAGTGCACCGGTGAGCCTCATGTCCCTCCTCGATGCTCTGCAAGTCGAAAACCGTTGGTTGCGTCAGAAGAACCACAGTGACGCTTTCGGTGCACAGCAAATGGCTCTTTTCAAATCTATGCAACCTATTGAGAAGCGTGAGGCAAGCAAACTGTCTGCTGCTGCTGATAGCTTGCTCAGCTTAGCTTGGTTGACAGATGATTCTGAGCAGCCTGAGATTCTCGCCAGCATCTCAGGACATCAGAGTGTTATGGATACCGAAGCAAGGCCAGACGCCAAGCCAGTAGATTCACGTGCAAAGACCTCCAAAAGGAGCCCGCTATCCCTGGCACCCCTTCACACTCAACTCGGTTCGATCAAGAGCACGGGACGCATTGGCTGGTCGGGAATAGAGGATTTGAGCTTTGCAGATCTATCGCCAACGATTGAGCACTTTGATAGTGAGATGATGGGACTATGGCCACTGAAGAGCATCATGGCTCTTTAAGCACATATGAGGCTGTCTGGGGTAGAGCTTACGGCTTAAGCATTGCGATGGAGTTGTTTTTATTATGCAATATACCCCACGGTGGCACGGCATGCCACTTGCGTTGGATAGAGACGTGCTAAACATCCATGTCTTATCCATGTATAGTCGTCAGGGATGCTCTCGGACATTATTTGCACGACCACTTTTTTCACGTCAACAGTCTCGTCATTCAAATAAGTGTTAAGGATTCCCTTCAAAACTTTGATCTCTGCTGGCTTGTCAGGTGGTCGAACATGGAATCAACAGTCAATATTTGATGGAGAGTTTTAACCACGTCCAGAGCCTTGTGAAGCAATTGCGCATCCACCTGCTTACTGTCGTGGTATACTTTAGTGTCCAGCTAGAAAGAGCTCTTTCACGATCCACAGATGCTTCCAGAAATCCTTTGGGCTTAGTATCTGAAGGACATGAAAGAGATGTGCATCCCAGAATGCTATGCCGCTGGGCGTTACCACGCCATTGCGCTTAGTGGACGGCCAATCCGTGTCTGTGTCCTCCTGTATGGTTGGGCAAGATGACCCTTTCTACTACCCCAACCAAGCAGCTACTTGTATTGCATCCGAATGGATCTGGTCTCTGTGGGGGGGGGGGGGGGGGGGGGGGGGGGGGGGGGGGGGGGGGGGGGGGGGGGGGGGGGGGGGGGGGGGGGGGGGGGGGGGGGGGGGGGGGGGGGGGGGGG
>JALRMI010000061.1:0-98652 GCA_026120165.1 Leptosphaerulina australis
GTTTTGCCTAGGAACGCCAGCCAATCATATCTAGTTGTATATTACCCCTCATCCGCACTAAGTCACGGGGTGTAGTCGTCATTTCGAAAACAACCCATAACCGTGCGCATTGAGTGCACAGACACGGTAAGCGCCAACACCTCAACGCATAAAGATACGGCCACAGCCAACATTGAGAGGACGAACCCAAGAATCTGAACCTACACCTGGCAAGCTAGTAGATGACCTAGACGTCACTGCTAGCCCTTGCCACGTAGGAGATTCGCGGTATAGCTCTATACAGTCTACTCTCTTCAATCCATCATCCATACTTCATTCACTCTTTGCAATTGCGCACCGTAGACTAGCGTTCCGCGACATCTACGGGCAGTCAATTAACAGCGTTCAAAATGCCTTCCCATTACACGGGCGGGTATACCGACAGATACAAAGCTTCCCGGGAACTCACTGCAACATTGGGAGCTCTAAATCCACTGCTGATAGTTGTTGAACACTTGCCAACCAACTGACAGATCAAGGATTAAATCATGACTTAATTCGACTTGTAACTCGTGCCAATTAAAGAACGAGCGTTTCCTTGTTTGCTTCTTTTGGTGCAGCTTAAAACTCAATTTAGTTTTTAAAAGGGAGAATTTGCGAACTGGTAAGTAGCATCACCTGATATATTTGCAGAGTACTCAGTCTGCATTTCATTACTGAAAATTTCTGAGTACGCGCCATTTGATGTTTTGAAGCTTACGTTAATCCAGTTGCATAGAGTTTGCATTAGCAGCATTAGCAGCAGTATCTCAGTATCTAGGCCCCGGAATCGTAGCTCTAATAGATTACTCAGCCCGCCGAACATACGCTTACTATCATGGTTGAGGGCAGGTATAATGAGTACGTCAAGGGCGAGCAGTGGGAGGCTGGGGTACTATAGTTGCAACTGAAGCCACTACTGTACGAAGTAGAGCATATACCCAAGAGGTATCTGCCCTGGCATTCCTTGCCATCGAAATCGGCCACTCAGGAAGAAACCGTGTCTTTTTTGCATTATTACTGGAAATCCCGGTGGATGCTGAAGTGAACAGAGACGCAGGGCTAGTGCCAAAGGTAAACTCCTGTCGGGTTACTCGACTGGCCCAGTGCAGCGGTAGGTAGAATATCATAACAGCGGATGAGAAACAGAATTAGGCATGGAAATATATATATACTCAACTGAGGAGTTAGAGGAGCAGTTTTGCCGACGGTGGAAACGATAGGAATGATTGACCAAGCGAAACGGCTATTGCGGAAGTGGAAGCGAAGCGATGATGAGAATGGTAGCAATGAGATGCCTGAGTATAATGGATTCAGAGAACAACGGTTTGGTATAGTGATCAGCAGCCGCAATCGTCTTTAATACTGTCCCCCGGGATGCCCTAAAACGATAGCCTCCCGTGCACCCAACAACACCCCATCGACACGATCATCCAGCGGCACCGTCAGATCGCCCTCCCTTTCACCGCCTCCTTCACCTTGCCACCTCAAGAATTCTTCAAACGCTGCAGTTCCCCTGATACTACCGGTCTTATCAAACCTTTCGATCATAGACCGCATATCGCCTATCCACTTCTTGCATACTTTGCACACATTCATCTCGCGGCTGATCTGCGTACGCTTGGTTGGAGTACTGCAACGAACAGTGTTGAGTTGGTGATCGGGAAGGGTGGCATAATTTAATGTTGCGACTTCTGGTGCCACAGGTGAGAAATAGCCAGAGGAGTCACGCGGGTCATCTGGGGAAGAGACTGTGCGACGTGAGGCTGTCGATGCAGACCGAGAAATAGTCTGACTGAGCGAGAAGAAACGTCTTGTTGATGCTGTACGTTTGACTGGCGCAGGAGTAGGTGCTGGTGGAGAAAGGGGTGGGGACAAGGGGCTACGCAGGTCGTTTAGCCGTTGGAGCGCAGTATCGCAGAGGGTCCATGGCTGAAAGTGCGATTCGCCGATATGGCCGCAACCATTGCTTATACATAATTAGTATCGTGTGTAGTGTACTTTTAGAGGGCTCATACTATCATGCTGTTAGCGGTGAACTCCTGTAGGACGTGACTGAACCAACAATACCTGCTGTGTAAAGTTGTGATAGCACATCTTTTACAGACTACTTAATCGGCACTGAGACAAGACGTCACAGGTTTACGACGCTTACAAACAGCAGTTGCAGTTGCGCAGCTGTCGAATTTTCCAAAGGTTGCGATGCAAAGATGCTAAAGCGAGGCCGCGCAGGCTTTAGGTCGTACGACTTTGAAGATTATGGATCAGCAGTCATGCAGACGTTAGTGGATGCAAAGACAGAAATCAGTGAAAAGATATTAAAGTGCACTTAGAGAATTTTTGGCATCGTTTGGCGTTCACTCTGCCTTGGTCTCCCGGATCGATAAGCGGTGAAAAACACCCCAATCTTGCAAGGGTAAGCTCGTGACTGTTGCCAACGTGGCTGGCGATTAATGCACATTATCCTGCTTTGGTATGTTCCGAGCTGAGTATGACTGGATGGAGCTCTCAATCCGTTCAAAGGTCCAAGATCAGCCGTGTTGGAGACAAGATTGTAGAAAAAGGGATGGAGCATAGACTTAAACTATGACGTCATCGCTATGATTAGAAACAACGGTTGCAATGAGGTCGGATGGCACATGCATGAAAACATAATTAAGAATAGTGTGCGTTTCTATGAGACAGGCAGTCACTTGAGAGGGTAGGGCGAAGACTTGGAGCTGTTGGCGAGCGGAGATGAAGAACAGCGTGGAGTGCGGGAATGGCTAGCGTAACGTACTCACAAGCGAGCAACCAGATTTTGCAAAGACCAACCCAAAATCACAACCACTCTGCAGTAATAAAATACTAGCCCATGATGCGAAATACAGTGTGTTCATCCTAGCTGTATCTACAAATTTCTTGTGTATTGGTGTTTTGCAACCTCCTTTACATGTCCTGTAGCGTCTTTATCTTTGCCTCTTCTCTACTACTAGGAGCAATGAACCCCTTCAAAGCAGCGAATCACTCTTCCACCAAATCTTATGACACCATCCTACTTGAACAGTTCTTTAATTCAGTTTACATCGAACAACTGCTTTATTCGCTATTTGAAGCTGAGCGGCATAGGTGTGCAGCGAAACCAGTGAATGAACCATTATCTTTATGCCTTTGGTGAGTTGATCAAAGGCTTTAGCTACTGAAACTCACAAGCTACCAATGCATTGTTTGGCCATCTTTGGAAAATGTTCAATTGAAAACCAAGCTTCTGGGCGTTGCTGGGTATTCTAGGTTTCTTCGTACTATTGTCAACAGTAGGTAGCACTAGGGTGCTTCAGCCACCAAATACCAATCTTATTGTCTCCCCGATGATCCTTAGAGGTTTTGATGGCCCAGCCGTCAGGTATACAGTTAAAGTGATTATAATGCAGACAAAGATACGCAACATGAACAAAAGAATTCATAGCAATCTGCATCATACCCTTTGTGCAGAAATTGCCTTGAGCCAAGGGAATTATGTACTAGAAAGTTGAATGTTCTGAATCGATGTTCATACTTCTTTCACAAAGCCAACCTCGATGACCTTATCTATTGGTACGCTGAGACTCTGTACCTTGGCTCTGGTGTTGTCTCGTAGCAAGATGAATGCCTTGAGTAGTAGTGACCGTCCGATGTTCGTGCCTTCTTTAACTCGCATTTGTTCCTTGCCTATGATATACAATACTTCGTCTTTGAATGCGCGATCAAGCGCATCCAATCGCGCAGCGGTACTACTAGTGGCAAGGGACATTGAAGATGTTTGACGAGATCTCTTCCGTGCTCTTTCGATGGATAATGACGACTGATCTTCCTTTTCGGAAATGTCTGTCTGCGTAGCGGAAGCTTCATTCCAAGCGTTCGAGTTCTTCAAGATACCTGAGCTTCTTCTCGTCTTTGCTGCTGATGTCGTGGCATGTTCGCGCTTCTTGTCCGCTGCTCGAGTGACAATATGATTTCTGACCTTTTCGTAGATCAAAGCGGCAAGGTCCGGGGTGATCACTTCGTCTTTGTATCCATGGTGCACCACAAGACGGTAGCAGTTCGGTATTGCCAGACGTGTGACATGATAGCGGTCCTCAAACGCGACTGTGGGGGTCTCTAATGGCCGCAGGTGAAAAAACACCATGACTTCCGGTGCTGTGACAAGTTTTCGTATGAACTGGCTGAAGACAATTGGCGTGGTATCGCCGTCCTTGTCGAAAAAGATACCAAGCCCGCCAATAGAACTCAATTGTTTGCTTCCAAAGAGCTCCGTGAGCTCCAGCTTCTTGTTGTCATTCATCTTGACGAAGTGGGTGGTAGGGAAGCGATCTTCGGCTTCAGATTTCCACTGTTGTTCTTTGCCAAAGCGCCACAGAATGAAAATACATGCTAGGAGACAAGACAAAAGAATCGTAAACCAACCACCATCTGGAACCTTGATGAGCGCCGAGCTCAAGTATGTGCCGTCTAGACTGGCGATGGCTACCAAAGGCAAGAAGATGTAATAGGGTTTGATGCGCCACACCAAGATAGCAATCAAGGTGACCAGGATAGTATCGAAGAATGTCACAAACATAACGCAAACGCCGTAGGCATCACCGAGGGATGCTGTGTTATTATAGATTGCTGCGACAAGGACCGCGCCTATCATCAGCAACCAATTTACCACAGGGACGTAAAAGTTGCCGTAATATGTCTTGGATGTGTGCTTGACCTGAATCTGTGGGAAATAGGATAGCTTCATAAGCTGAGCTAAAAGCTGAGAATGTTAGGATGAGAGGTATGTCCAGGGTTGCCTTACTTACGTGGAATGTGGCGGTAATAATACACTGTGAAGCCACTACAGCTGCACAAACGGCTATGATGAAAGAAGGAATGAGCCATCCAGGCGGTGCGCAGTTAAAAAATGGGTCGGCGTACGCGGCAGGACGCTCGGCGATGAAAGCTGCTTGCCCGATGTAAGTGAGGAGGAGGCTTGGGTAGACAAACCCGATCCAGCTGACCTGAACTGCCTGTCGACTGAAGGCACCAATACCAGCAAAGAGCACTTCCACACCGGTAAAGCATAGAAGAATGCCACCAAGACTTCGCCAGCCATTGTACTTGTTGCGTGCAAGATAATCAAAAGCATAGTAAGGATTGAAGGCTTGCAACATGCCGTGATCGTGCCTACGCCTGTCAACGAAGAAACAAACAACAAGAGTATACCAACTCACCTAGCAAGGTTGTACATACCAAAGGCTGAGTTCAATGCTAACCAGATAATAACGATAGGGGAGAACACAACCGAGAAGCGATTGATGCCAAAAGGCTGAGCCAAGAACAACATTACTAGAATCGTGCAGGTCACACCAATAATGGTAGACTTGGAGATATTCTTGTTAATCTCGTTCAGACCTTGAACCGCTCCAAGAACAGATTGTGCAGGGGTCAGTACTCCGTCAGCAATCGCCATAGATACAGCAAAAACTCCTATGGCTTGTAGAAGGTACCGAAAGAATGTGGTCTTTTCGATAGTTGAGCGGACATGCTTTTGTGATCGACTGCGTATTGGTCAGCAGAGCCTACGATTGGTGTCAGAGGTGATATTTGGACATACTTGAATAACACTCTAGATTTCCGAGTTCTTGTTGCATCACGAGGGTCGCTATTCGATATATTTGCCTAATTCCGTAAGCACTCAATCAGCAGACTATGTCGTACCTTACCTACATATCGAGAGAGTAATGAATATGTGCTAAATGTACCACCTTCACCGTCATTGTCGGCACGTAGTATGATCAGGACGTATTTCAAGGTGACTATAACCGTCAAAGACCAGATGATCAAGGATAGTGCACCACGAATATCGGCACGATCAGGCGGCCGAACAAATGTAGAAGAGAAAACATATAAAGGTGAGGTCCCGATGTCCCCATATATGACGCCTACAGACTCGTAAGCGAGCACAAGCAACTCGCCCACGCTGAAAGCCTACATGGGATCAGCAAATGGTCTATGAACACACAGATGAACATACCCGCCGACCCTTGTAGCCGCCCTCATCGCGAAGCCCTGCATCTTCGTCCTCGGCAGTTTCGAGATCGATAGACTTTTCGAGATCAATCGATATTCTTTTCGCACCACGTGATCTTGAGCGTTTCCTCAATGCCGCGCCTTCTCCAGCATCTTGAGAAAGTTTCGTCTTAGATGGCCCGGATGACGTATCTGAGGTTTCATTCGTAGTAGTTATCGCCATAGGTTATGATGCGGCTGATGCCCTGGGGCAGGGGCTGCGAACAGCGTTTGTGTCTGACGCCGGGTAGATAGTGAGCGGCCCGTGGTCAATAAACGAAGTTCCACGAAGTCACACGGGCAGGGAGCAGAGACCACCTCGTGGTTGGTCCTTCGAGAGCCGGGTCATTGGTCGACCCATCTTTCCAGTTGCTGTGTAGACAAGTCGGACATCTTTTCGCAGGAGGGGGTGGCTTAGAGGGGCAACCGCTCTATCAGGCATGGTCTCGGCCGTCTAGCGCCTTGAGCGAACGCCGTCTCCATCTTTTTGCGATGGTGTGCGGCGAAAGCGCGGGTAGCCGGGAGTTAACGCAGTTGCTACTGGTGTGCTTATCGTCGGTTGCTTGACAAAGCAGAGATGTGGTGCAAGGCTATGGGTGAAGAATGCACAACGTGGTAAACGGATGCCGATGATAGGCGTTTCAGCGAAGCATGCGATAATACCTTCATAAGTAAAAGTTGCAATACTTGGTTTGAAGGAATAGGAGGCTGTTGATCAGGATCCAGGTGACGGCAGCGGTAGTCGCGGAATGCAATAGGTCGTGAAATTAATGCAGGGTGAGTGTCCGGCTCGGGAAGTGTGGGGTTGAGCTTAGTCGTGGTTTGTTTTCATATAGGCCGGGTACATACACCCCGTGACTGAGGGTTGGAAGAAAGTCCCTTCTACAATTTTCTTGGGGCGTGTGAGGATTAGTTGTACATAGAAAGGAGTGTTGCAAACATGAACACGAATGGGGGGTGCGTTGGGTTTTGTTGGAAGTCTTACAAACGGTAAAATCACAAAGGGATTCCGCCTGGGCATTGACTCCACAGCTCACGTGACCCTGGTGGTAGCGTACCAAGAAGCCCTACAGTCTGGTGAAACTTGGGGTCTTTTGAGAGCCCGAGACAATTAATTATTATATAGCTCTCGGACCTGAATCCCTGTACCTTACACCCAACCTCGTCAATCGACTTTATCATTGGATTCTTGGCCCTCAGTTCTCGAGCTTCAAGGACTTCACTACCAGAGTTGTCAACTAACAAAAAACAAATGTCTAAGCAAAAGATGATGCCACTTTCTGGCTTAGTGTTGATTGATATCAGTATCTTCTCAACAACAAAAACCAACATTCGAGGCGAACATGTTAACTGATTGGCCGCTTTCTCAGTGTCAAGTTTTTTTTTCGGTTGAAGTGACGAGACCGTAGAGTTGACTTTTAGTTAATTGAATCGGTTGAATCAAGTAAGAACTATATTGACAAAAGCTGGGTGTTGACAGCGTTATTTGCCGCCTACTGGTACCTCCGCTAGATCTCGCAAACCCACTGTGCGAAAAGAATTTGGCTGTCTAAGGATATCATAGTGCAAGCCTCATGTTCTACCAAATAACCATCAAAGGTATTTTCTTCATCATGACATCCCCTTCAGGCCCACAGTGTGCAGCGTAAGAACTACGATCTCCTTCTCACGCTGACGAATTTTTCTCACACAGCATCTTTGACCGCATTAGCTTACCCTCCTGCCACAACACAGTAACCCCTTATAATGGATATATCAGAAGCTCTAGGTAATAGGTTGTGGTGCCAAAAGAGACTCTGAAGAACCGGGGATGCTTAGCTCACGGATCAAGGAAGTATTACCGAGGCGGGAAGTCCAATATGAAACGAGAGCCTGACTATTTAGTAGCACCATGTACTTTCTGCAGACCTCAGTAGATATTTTCTAAGGAGATTATTTGAGATATATGTAATTCTCGATTCTGGCAAAAGATCTCTTCACAAGGCAAGGCTATCACACTGTGATAGGCACCGACCCACATTATCCCTTGCATTGATATTGACCCGTTTACACATGAAATTCTCTCTCCCATAGCCAAAGGAGCTACCGCTCTTCTCGTCTGCCTAGTCAAAAACTTCAATATGACGTTAATCAAATCAATCAATATCACAATATGATTCTCATCAAACGGAGAAGCGCAAAAGAAAGTCGTCAGCAAGGAGTTAATGGTCCACGCAAGCAAGTAACTAAAATCATGTATGTGAAAGCATTAAATTTTCTGGATCATCGCATTATGTGATAAGGGGTATATCTCCTGGTTATCAGACCAACGCCACGCTCGGAACAATTTACCCTGGAACCGATCCGGTTTCGTATCATACAGTTGGTGAACAACAAATTACACCATCTACTTGTCGTTTAATAGGTTAGACGCCAGCCATCTCTGGTGGGGGCGCGGTGTTGCCACGAGACGAATTGCGGATGTGAAGAGCAGAAAGGATGGTAGTAGCGAGGAAGGTGAGCCTATGACGAGTTAGAAATATGTTTTCTCAACGAATGTAATGTGTGCCTACCAAAGGAAAGCCCCAAAGACAATGGCGGCAACACCACAGTTGTGGAAGGTACCGTGGCCACGGCCCCAGTAAATATCACGCCATAGAACAGCCACTGCGATGAAAGCTGCGAACCAGAAGAGCATGGTCAAGAACTCAATGCCAGCAATGGCGTACTTATGAGCGGCACGGGGAAAACGTGTTGGTGCGAGGGTGAGATATGCGACCGCCAGGAGGGTCCATACTGAAGTAAAGAGCATGAAGTTGAGGCTGTGTGGAGACCAACTAGCCCATGGGTTGGTGTATTGGTCGACAACTAAATTTGTTTTAGTATCAAATAGACAAAACAATATAAGCAGAACGTACTGTAAGCTGTGAGGCCCAGCACAATGATAGAGAAGATGACCTGAATGCCACGAAGGCCTAGGACGATAGCAGGAGAGAGCATCTTGCTATTGTTGTATTGGTTTTCCTTGGAGAAATTGTGCGGTGCGAAAATTTAAGAAAATCTTGATCTTTGGTGACTCTTTTGGCTGTCAATAAAGGCAGGACTGGTTGTGAAGTTTGCTGCTCATCACACGTCCTTATTATACGTGTGACGCCCAAGGACGATGATGACAGCCACGACATGGGAGGTTGAAAATGACGTCGATTTGCAAAACAGGAGCTGGGAAGTGGCTCGTGACTTCCTATGATTGGTTCGCACTTGCTTCGTATTGGCGACACTAAGCCGTGACACGCCCTTAGCGCAGTTTGTCGAAGATCTACATTGTCACAACTTGTCTTCGTTGTGCTTCTAATGAGCGTCATGGTCTGGATCGCTTTGCCTTAAGTCTGCTCGCAATCAACTGAGCCCACAGGACTTCCTTTTGATTAGAGATTGGTCCCTCAGCCCGTCACACTTTGATTTTTGATGTCGTAAATTTTGATGTTGTGGCGGTGCGCTGGCCCTAGCCTCACAGCCTCAACCCTGACGCGGCTCTAAGAAATACCGGCAAACACGGCAGACAGCAGACCGTAGACAGCGACAACCTTTTTGTTTCATTCATTGACAATATTGACATCTTCACTCGCTTTTTCTCGTCTTCATCTTAAGCACACTCACGACCTGTATTGCTAAAAATTAGAGTTCCTAGCAAATTGACTTGATTGATTGATTGATTTTCATTTAACGTCTATGGGAGTCTAAGGCTATATAAGACGAGATGATTAACTCATCTAGTAAGGTTGGAATACTTCTAGGGGTGGTGTTCTATGAAAGTGCAAGAGATGATGTGGGTTAATTCCCATGAGCCGATGTAGGTATGTCGAAACAAGCAGCAAATTGACTTCTTTAACTAGTAAACATGCAAGTAAAGCAGTTCGTACGATAAACTTTGCAAACAAACAAATACTGCCGTAACCACGGTCCTGATAAACCCGACTTGATGGATATGTGCGTATACTATAGGATGTTTCCAGGTTGTCACCAACAATCCCAGAGCGTTTTGAGGCTGTAGACACAATAGAGAGCAAAGAGTAGGCTTACTTTGCTGATACTGTTGCGCCCTAACCGTCAATCGAGACGTCAATTCTACAACTGTGTTCAAGGTGGTTGATTACGAAGCTTTTGACGTGCTAGATGATCACTTTGCAATTGACTTCTGCGTCGGCTGCTACGAGTCGGCAGACTAGTATGCCAACCTTGATCAGTTACTGTATCATTTTATCGGAACACTGCTCCAACTGTACTATAAAACATACTTTGATGATGCTTGGCATGACATCGAGGGCTTGCCTGCCTCAAAAAAAAAACTTCAACATGCGCTGCCACGGTGTCCAAAGGTCCTATAGATAATGCCCTAAATGCAGTCGCCAATATCGCGCTATATGATAGGGCGGCGATATACAAGTAGTACGATAGTGTAAATGTGACAGTTCTACAAGAGCGCAGACGCAGTCTGGTACACAGCATCTTTAGCAAATCCACACTCATCTCTCTTCCTATGGCACATTCTTGCAGTTCACTGGCTCCGTTTTACAAAAGAAACAACTCTGACCCGACATATGTGCATGGACGGATTAGATGATGAGATAGATGGGCAACAAAAGCACCGTCAGAGAAACCCGGCGTGCGGGCAAAAATGATGGAGGTAGATTTATATGCATGTACTCAAGACGTTCAAGACAATTAGCTAGGACGACAACGTGGTAATTGGGTAAGGCTAAATAACCACCAAGCTTTTCTGGTGATGGATGTTGTTATAGTGGGGTGGAAGGTAGGTGAGCAAGTGATTATATGTAGATGCATTTACACAGTAAAAGGATACGGGCCAGGCTTGCTGATGGAAGCGAAAAGGACCTTGATGTCGCAAACGTGGAGACTGGAGGCATGAATAGGAGAGATGAGGCATTGAACTAGTTATTAACAATAAAGCAACAATGGTCGACTATCCTGGATGACATCGCGCTTTCGTTTCCACGCAAACTACTCTTTAAAATAGCTTAGTCTCAAAGCGCTTACGCAGATCCTCGTACTTCTTGATATCGCCAACGCTAGGCCTGATGGTTTTGACTGCTTCCACAAGGTCGATCTCCTCGACAGTATCGGCACGACGACGAAGGGCGTGCTGACCCGCCTTGCGCAGCAAGCTCTCAAGATCGGCACCCGAAAAATTGTTGCACTCCTCCCGCCTCCCAACCTCCGCCAATGATTCGCGAATGACTCCACGCTGTCTGATCAAAGCTCGAAGAATATCGACACGCTCCTCCGGTTTGGGTAATTCCACGTAAAGTAGAGTTTCCAAACGGCCAGGGCGCAGCATAGCCTCATCAATCATTTCTGGGCGATTGGTCGCAGCGATAAGATAGATGCCCTCACGCATACTGAGGCCATCGAGCTCGGTGAGAAGTGTGTTAACAACACGTGCGGATGCCTCGTGAAGTTCAGTGGAGCGCTTCGGTACGAGAGCGTCAAGCTCATCAAAGAAAATGACACAAGGAACAGAGCTGCGAGCGCGCATGAAGACTTGCCGGAGGGCACGCTCAGACTCTCCGACGTACTAGCTTGCAGTTAGTCACAGTGTCGATGTACAGGGAGTGAGACATACCTTATTGAGGAGTTCGGGGCCCTTAACGCTGATGAAGTTTGCCTTCGATTCTGCAGCCACAGCCTTCGCTAGCAGTGTCTTACCGCAGCCGGGTGGCCCCCAGAGTAGTACACCTGTGGGCGCTGAGATACCAACCTTGGCATAGCGTTGCGGGTTCTGTATGGGTTCAACAATGGCCATTTCGAGCTCATCGCGCACGCCTTCAAGAGCACCGACGTCACGCCATGTTGTATCCGGCACAGTCGCAAAGCCTTCCCTCTTCGAAGACGGAGTGATGGTAGGCAGTACGGCTTGAAACGCCTCCATCGAAATAACAGAGTCTTCGAATCCCACAGGGCGGGTGGCATCCTTATCGCGTACTCGCAGGACCAGACGCCTCCAAGATCGAATTGTTTCGGCATCGTCAGCAGTAACCTTGGCAACATCTACCTCCATTTCGGTCTCATTTGCTGCAGCTTGTAACTCCAGAGCTTCACGATATCGTTCCATTTCCCATGTACCCGCCTTACTGACCAAGTCTTTCAAATCAGCGCCTACGAAGCCAGCGGTCATCTTGGCAAGGCTGGTAAAGTTGACATCATCAGAAAGCTTGGGTTTTCGTGTAAGTGCCCTCAATATCGACTCCCGCATGGCTTCGTTTGGTACACCCATATTGATCTCTGTGTCGAAACGACCTCCGCGACGGAGTGCAGGGTCTAGACTATCCGGTCGATTTGATGCTGCCAGAACGATGACCGGCTTACCGTCATTGCCTTCCATGGCCAAACTATCCATTGATATGAGCAATTGAGCAACAATACGTTTCTCCATTTGACTCTGCGCGTTGTCTCGCTTGGGCGCGATAACATCAATCTCATCAATGAAGATCAGACAAGGCGCTACCTCTTTGGCGCGCTCAAAATGCTCACGGATCTGCTTCTCAGACTCTCCAGACATGCCGGATACGACAGATGGCCCAAGAATTTCGATGAATGGCACACCCAATTCGGCCGCAGCCGCTCGGCAGATGACCGTTTTGCCGCATCCAGGGGGGCCATGGAGCAGAATGCCACGTGGGATTGGGATTTCCCTTTGAACGTATTCCTCAGGACAGAGCAGCGGAAGAACAAGATGTTCCTTCAACTGGTTCATGACTTTGCTCACACCACCAAGATCTTCTAGGCTAACACCAGATGGCGGTGCGGTGTCGATCTTGGCTTCTTTTGATTCTGTCTTTTTCTGTCTTTTACTCTCGCGTTCCCCACTAGCCTTGGCTCCGTCGCGTTTCTTGCTCCTCTCGCCATTGACCGTAGAAGGTATCACGGCTCCAGAATTCGCCCACTGACCGACTATCTGCTTATTCATCCAGTCGGCTGATTTGCTCTCTTTCTCTTTCTGAGCCTTCTCTTCCATCTCACCAAATTCGCCCTCAATATCAGCAATTTCGTCATCGATCTCACTTTCATCCTCCCGCATAACGTCCAGGACACGCTCAATGGAGTCCTCTAACTGCTTTTTAGGTCTCCTTTTGAGACTGGAATTGGATTTTTGTATATAATCCTGAATGGTTGAAATCCGAAGTTTGAGCGGTGATTCGTTTTTGTCGTCAAGATATTTGCGAACAATCTGGTAAATATCTCGATCCAAGCCCTGCTGGAGGGACGGGCGGCCGCGGGGTGCCATGTTGTATTAGAATCGTACCAGTTTGGAGGTATTGAAGCGATCAAATGATTGGTCAGACTCCAGAATCAGTTGCGTTCATTGAGCGAAGCTTGAAGCTCGAGGCCCAACGTCAATGTTCCTGACAACCTCCAAAAGTTCAGTCCACAAATATTTTGCCAGGCCTCGGACCAGGCCCTAATCGATAAGACTAGCGTGCCGGTATGACTTCGGCATTGGCGCCGGCAATGCACCTACGTCAATCAGGGCAGGCACACGCTTCTCCGAGTCACCTACACCGATGCGCTGATGGGAATACTGTCAGAATGGGTAACTCAGGTAGCTCGAACAAGATTTCCGCCCAGGACAAGTGCGTCTGCGTGCCCCACGCTTCGTGCGCATCGTTAACGGCCGCAGGGCGATCCTGGACATGAAGAACCAGCGCGATAAGCTGCGACAGTACCAGAAGCGCATCACCGTATTGACCGACCGTGAAAAGGCGATTGCGAAAGAGTGCTTGGCGAAAGGCGACACACATAGAGCCAAGTTGGCGCTCAGACGGAAGAAGTACCAAGAAGGCCTGATTGAGAAGACGGACGCGCAGCTGGCGCAGCTGGAGCAGCTGACAAGCGATGTCGAGTTTGCGCTTGTGCAGAAGGATGTTCTGTTTGGGCTGCAGCAGGGTACTGCGGTGCTGAAAGAGATTCACAAAGAGATGGGCGGCATTGAAAATGTTGAGAAATTGCTGGGCGAGAGTGCCGAGGCGCGGGCATACCAGGAGGTGCGCATGGCCGTGTTCATCTGAGCAGATCGAATCTCTTACTACATACATGCCATGTACTAATTTGTGTTGTAACAGGAAATCAGCGAGCTCCTCGCGAACAAGATGTCAAACCAAGACGAAGAGGAAGTCGAAGACGAGCTCGAGGCCCTCGAACAGGAAGTGAACGGCATCACGCTGCCCGATGCACCTGTAAAGCAACCCGAGTTTACTCCAAAACAGAAAGCCCAGATGGCACGAGACAAGGAGCAGATGGCAGGACCTATGTTGGCGTAGCAGCTGGGATATTATACGTGCATTGAGCGAGGCGTTGGGTTACTTTGTTTACAGCGAGGAGTATTGATAGTTTGGATTCAGTGTTAGAGAATAACGTGAGAACAAATCATGGTGTCCTTAAATTGTGCACGTGCCCACAATCTCTATTCTGAGCCACGACTTCCCAGTGACGATCACCTCTTAGAATCGCGTCATCATTCGCGCCTTCTCTAGATTTAGCGTTTTCTATTCTTTGCTCTATTCTGGAGACATACCTATTTTGCTCCTCATTACCACTGAGCACTCTTATAGACGTTGATACCAGAGCTCAAGCTACCCCGCTACCCCGCTAACATCATCCAAGCTCATCCACCGCACACCATGTCACACTGCCACGACGAATCACACGATCACGACCACGACCACGGCCACAATCATGGCGAACATGACCACAGCGATGATATCACACCCGCGCTTCAAAATATACTCTACTCGCAGATCGACTTTAGCGCGCTCCGCACCCTGAATGAAGACGAGTCGAATAGTGGCCGATCAATTTGCCAGAAAACATGGGCGCAGCGCCTCGATTCCACGCCAGAGCTGGTTTCTAGTGCCGACGAACAACTGCTCATGCTGGTACCGTTCACTGGACAAGTGCGGCTACACTCGATCTTGATACGGACGAGCGATTCAGTCTCCAGCCCAAAGACGCTAAAGGTGTTTGTCAACTTTGGTGATGACATGGACTTTGAAACCGCCTCTGAGAAACCACCTACGCAGACGCTAGAGATCGCACAGACAAATGAAGTGCAAGAGATTCCTGTGAAGCGGGTACATTTTAACAGTACGAGGAGTCTTGCGCTATTCTTCGAGGATAACTGGAGTCAAGGGGAAGAGGACGAGACAAGGATTAGCTATTTGGCATTTAAGGGCGATTTCATGAAGTTGAACAAGGAGCCGGTCAGCGTGCTGTATGAGGCTGCAGCAAACCCAGCGGACCATAAGGCTATCGCGGGGGTCAAAGAAGGAATGGGGAGGGGAATACAATAGTGTTATGAAAGGAGAAGAGCAGACACTAAATGGTTCTCATGTGTACGAAATTCAAGTCTTGCCTTTCTAGCGTTCATCAAATTGTTATTGCAAATCTTTCAGTCTACCGTGTCAGCTGAGCGTACCGCTATTTCGACTGGAAGACATACATTGTGTATGGTCTGTTTCATGGGTATCATCTCTCCTTGGTCACTCTATCCAAAAATCAAAGGCTCGCCGCCACATAGCTTTCCTTGCTGCATATTCCGGCTGAAGATGTCGTGCCTGTCCTTCTTCTCTGCATCCTTTAGACCCTAGATTCATTTTTCAGAGGCCTCGATCTTGTTTTGCTTCCTGTTTGCGTTCGGAGCGGTTCCTCAGACATGCTTCGTACTCCCCAAAACCTCGCCATGCACCTTGGTCCAGTCAATTTTCCCATCAACATCCTCATCCACCCTTCCACACACCGCCACACTATCGCCTCTCACAATATACAGCCCCAGCGGTACTTCTTCACTTGGTACACCCTCGTCGGCTGGGCGGATGATGCGCTCGTGAGCGTCAGCGAGGACGAGGTTCATGCTGCCGTCGCAGGAAAAGAGTGTGCCGACCATTGTTCGCCCATCGAGGGTCAAGACGGATACTTTTTCTGGTTTTATTAGCATGGCTATTGTGGAGAAAAGAAGAGGGAACGGTACTGTTGAGGTAAGCGTTTAGTGCCATTTTGCTGTAGATGATGGCTTGAGGTGCTTGTAGGTTCGGCAAGATGCAGTGATGCGACTGACGCTGGAAATAAATGTGTATGAAACAGCCCAAGTCTGTCGAGAAATGATGGTGCCGATGTAGCGATTAAAGCTTGATGTTCACTTGATGTTCAGTTACAACCTTGGAATGCTGATGCTGGTGCTAATCGACTGGCAGAGCTTCAGCATCAACATCGAGAAGTCCGTGCGCTGGTGCCAGCCAATCAGTGACAACTACCTCCGCAAAAGTGCCTTTGGTCTTGTCATGTTACTCTTGAATTTATCATTCCGTTGCCAGGATTCTTGTGTACGAAAAGCAGATGGTATCTAATCATGGGATAATTCACAAATGATGGAGCTAGAGTCCATGTTGGTTGATCGTTGTTTGAATCACTGTTTGTCTGTAAGGCCTGTCCAGGATTCACGGATGTGTATCATTCCCATCATGTGAAGATCGCATTAACGTCTCCAGTTTTGACGTTGTTAAGCGAGGCGCGATAAGCAATGCTGTTCAAGTTCTCAAGGCGATTATGTACTATCAAGGAGGTCTGGCGGCGAGCTCTGTAAGCGGCTAGCGTGCGTGCATTAGCGTCAGCGTGCCAGCTGCATTTATAGATGACATCGATGCATTTTCTTGAAAACGATGTGGATTTCCTACATGCTCATCACTGGGCCCAGAAAACGATATCAGCATGGCTGTTGCATTCCACAACATGCCGTTTCAAGTGCTTCTGCATGAACAAGAGCCATGCCGAGGCATGTGAGATTCTCTGTAAAGGCATGCCATCTCATTCAATCGACTCTTACACGGTAGCTTGGAGCCCTGGCCCTCGTATGAAATGCTCTGGATTGCAACCAATTCAGCCGCTACTATCCACGTGGCTTTGGCGTTTGACGGGTCGGCATTCATCCCGCTTCTGCACAACGGGAATCCGCACTCGGCAAAACATCGAATGGTAAGCCTCTCAGTTGTGCTGTGGCGCATTGCTCACACGCTCGTGATGCACAACGCAGGGAGCGGGCTACAGCTGGCCTGATAAACGAGTCATTCTTCGCTTACGATTACCACACATTTGCTTCTTTCCCCGTCTGGGGAGGTGAAAGGGGGATTTGCACTGTTCGAGAAATACATGCATGGGTACATAGGCAATCTAGCCTACTGGTTGCATGTGGCGCGTTGATACCCGCCTCGACCAACAGTCACTCATCGATTGCGAGCTCTGGCCAGCTGGTACTTGTCTTCTCTAAGACGCTATCTAGGACCTTGTCGGCTAGAATACTGGGGATTATATGTGTTCCAGGTCGTTGGCTCTGCAGACGCCTAAACACCATGCATCCGCTCTTTCACTGATTCATAGCCATGGCCTTCGAAGTTGACAATGACGCACTGCCAACGGCGAACATCACACCATTACCCACAGCGATGACAGCTGCTGCATTTCTTGGGATTGCCTGGTATCTGAGCGTGGAAGTCAGTGTTCGTCTATTGTCTCGAGCAACGCGCAGCAGTCTATACTTCTGGTCTTGTCTTGCATGCTCCTGGGGCATCATCATTCACTCCGTCCTTATCACTATACTGGATTTCAAGATATGGGAAAGCTACGGCGCAATTGTTATTATCCATTTGTCGTGGTGCACATACGTCGTATCACAGTCCGTTGTGCTTTACTCGCGGCTCAACCTGGTCCTACAAAGAGCTGAAATTGGTCACTATGTTCTCTACATGATAGCTGTCAATTCTGTCATCTTCGGACTCGGTACCGTGGTACTGGGCATGGTGGCTGTGAGTTCAACATACAGTGCCTCAACAACTACTAACGAAATCAGCGTCATCCCGCTATGGTTCAAAAACTCGGTCCTGCAAACTTGATATGGGACAAAATCGAACTCGCGGCCTTTTTCGTTCAAGAGACCATCATCTCCCTCCTCTATATTCGCGAAACAGCACGACACCTCCACAACGTCGCTCTCCTTGGCACAAACACACGCACCACCCGCCGCGTTCTGCATCACCTGATTTTTGTTAACATTTTCATTATTTGCCTGGACTGCAGTCTTATAGGCTTGTGCTATGCCGGCTTTTTCTTCCTTCAAGGGTACTACAAAGCTGCGGTATATGCCGTCAAACTGCGCACAGAGTTCACGATATTGAACCAGTTGAGATCTTCGTTGCCGGGATCTTCAGAGCAGGAGAGCGATTTTCGAGTATACGAGAGGTCGGGGAGTAGGCGTTTTGGTGGAGGAGAGGTGGGAACCGTGCAAAGTACAAGGCGAGGTGCTGATAGTCAGGATAGTGATATTCATATGGTAGTCATGAGGAGTGGGCACCACGGCGGGATCACGATACAAAAGGATGTGGTCATTTCGTCAACGAGGAGGACTGAGAACGATAGCTTTGAGGCTGCGAGGCTTTGATCTCAAGGATCTGAGTGCGACTATACAGTGGATCTGGAAATTTAGAGAATAGAATACTATCATCCAAATATACGATGAGTAGCAAGCTGCTGATGATTGCTGATGGCGCTGGATGTGCTTAGTACTTATGCTTCGCGTGACGCCAACTTGGCATCTCCAGAGCCTCCATGGCCAGACCTACAACCCATTTTCTGTATATCTTGTTGCGTTTGAGAGTTGCTTGCAAAGACGCAAAGGGGGAATTCCAGGCACAATTACGAAGCTGTCCAACAATTTGACCCTGAACTTGTGGCGTGCGTCGAGCTCGTCTAGCACATGCATGCCGCTGACATAATGAGGCCGAAATTGATGTCTGTCGGAGATATATCACGACGCTCGGACCCAGGTGCCAGCCCGGATCGCACGGTGTAGACTAGTCTGTGATTTGTAGGATCTCGTCACGAGGTATGATTGCGGCTTTCATTGGAATGCTGAGAGACTGTGGAGCATGTGTATTAGAGCTGACGAGAATGTCAGAACAGAAGTTGCCTAAGACCGGAATGCACGACTAGTATTGAATTTAGTTCGAGGCACAAAAAGTGGAATCTCGTCCATTCCAGAATTGGTAGCACTGTTATCATTGCGTCTACAACCTTCATCTTCATCGATTTACTGGGATTCATCAAACCTGTATTCATTTCAGAGACATTGCGACTACGGTGTACACACTATATACACCGCTCAAGCGAAGGATGTTGTACAAACAAGTGAGATACTCTCTGATATGCCTAAGCGTAGACAGCATGGACAGCATCATCTTAGTTGCACAAGCAGCTCTGTGCTATGATCGCCTTACCAACAAGCTACTGCTTATCGCAGATCAACATTGTTTCCGGTCGATTCGCTTGTTTGAGTTCGCAGCCTTTATGATTTTTTGGGTTGTGGCGGGGATCCAGAAGGACTCGCCACGAATACAAACCCCAACAGCCTGCTACAGCTGTCAGCCGTTAAAAAACGATGGCGGTGCAATCCGCCTCGCGTTGATTCGCCAGCGTCGATCTGCTCGATCAGGATTGGATCGACCGAAAAGTAGCCGCATCTCCACCTTTGGTTTTTAACCTCACCTGCAAGCCTTTCGCACGACACCTCTGGGCAGGAACAGAACGCTATCGTCGCTGACGCATTCAACATCTTTATCTGACATATTCCCCTGGCGTACCTGCGTTGGCCCACATTCTTACACTTTGATAGAAACAACGGATCTACAGGCGAGTTTTGCCATGACGAATTAAGGAAGGGTTCCGGTGCCTCGCGAGCACTTCCTGTTACGTCACGCGAAAGTGTATCGCTGGGCCTCGAAGATGAGTAGTACTGCACCGCGTAAGGGCACGCGGCGAGCATGCGACCCTTGTTCTGTCAGGAAAGTGCGCTGTGACGGCAACCAACCATGTTCTCGGTGTGAGGCTGCGAGCTGGGAGTGCACCTATTTAAAGACACATGGAAAATCTGGCCCCAAAGGACCCCGTAGAACCACAGAAGCGGCCATTAGAAGACTGCAGGAGCGTAGCAAGAGTAGTCGGGATGGTTCGAGGAGTAATAGTGAGGCAAGCTTCGATCATGGAAGCCCAAGCTCAACGGAGTTCCCGTATATTGAGCAGCTGCCACCTATCAGCGATATAGAAGTTGGACAACTTGGCTGGCCCGACACAATCAGCCCAACATTTTCGAAGACATACAGGGAGCCGCAACGGATATCGACGTCCTGCATATCGCACTATCTTGATGTGTATCAAGCACGAGGCTATGGAATATGGCCTGTGGTTGACGCCGAAGCATTGACGGCACGTCTTCTTACTCACCCAGATGATGTGGAGGCTTACGCTCTGGCAACCGCCATCTCTGCTGCCATTGTTAGTCAGTTCTCCATTGATGCTGAAGCAGGTAGTCCAGTCGAAGGGCACTACCGTGTTTCGAGCGGCGTGTTCGAGGCAGAGGCGAAGCGTACGCGCGATGAGTCGGATCACATGGAACACATTACCGTCTTTTCGATACTGAGCAGCTTCTTCCTGCACGTTTACTCTGCTAATATTGGTCGCATGAATGCATCGACAGTGTATCTTGGAGAAGCGATCACGAAAGCACATATTCTTGGTCTGCACAAGACCTCATACTATGAGTTCATGAGTATCGAGCAAGTGCAGCAGAACTTGAGGCTCTATTGGCTTCTGTTCATCACTGAGAGGGCACATTCTATCCAACACGACGTGCCCACAACTTTGAAACGGGCACCGGATTTACCGCCGCTGGAGAATCTAAACGATGGCCTAGTGACGCCAGCTTTCGTCCAGCTGTGTCGCTTATTCAACATCCTGGATGTCACCATTACAGCAGATCCTTCGACAGCGCGAGGAGCGCTTGCTCTGGCTCAACAGCAGCTCAGTAGTGATGAGGCCCCACTCAGCCTTGAGAATGAGCTTCAAAGGGCCGATATTTCCATGACACAACAATGGATGCGCATATTTCTGTGGCAGCACGCACTGAATGTCACAAACCTGAGCAGCATAAACAACGACAATGAGTTTTCTTTCTCATTTCCGGCGCAGGTTGCCCAGAATGTCCTCAGCAACCTCAGCAGTTTGTCTAAGCAGAGCGTAGAGGCGCATGGACCAGGCATGGTATGCGCAACGATCTTTTCACATCAAATCTGAAACTAACGACCTTCAGGAGTCGAAACTCTTCGATGTGGCCTACTCTCTAGCAGATGTTATGATTATCATGCCTGCGATGAATCACGAGTCACATTTCGGCATCGGCCCTCGAGATCTCATCCACTCCCTTTCCCAGGTTCTTTCCTCTTTCCGCGGCGGAAACCCCGCAATTATCAATATCCTCCAGGATAAGTTGACGCAGCTGGGTATGTCAGTGGGATCACCGCAAAAGCTTCTTGAGCTTTCTTCTCCGGAAGAAGAGAAGGAGGAATGGCATGGTGAAAGATCTATGTCTGCACCTTCCAGTTATAGTCCAACGTATCCTCCAGTGTCGCCCCTGTCGCCGACGTTTTCGGCAGACATGGATGCAAATGATCGGTCGCCTTCATTTCCATTGAGCATGGGCATGGAAGGCAGCTTTTGAGTGGCTTGTTGGTTTACCAGGATCTGTATTGCGTTGACCACACCCCTCGTATGTCTGGTCTTCATGGTTTTCGGTTCTGTCATGTGAGAACCTCAAGCGCCTCGAGGAAGATTCGATCGGTTGTCCTTGAAGTCTGCATACCTAAACCAGTGGTCTGTAAACCGCGTCAGTATGCAGAAAGCTTGCATACACTTTTACCATCACACTCCACAACGCATTGCCCAGCCGGCCACAAACGGGCCAAAGCAGGAAAATGTTGGTTTCATCTCAATCCAAACCCTAGCGCCGAATGAGAAGCAGGTACCGTTATCTTCACGATGCCATGCCAAAGCGGATTTAAAACGGGCGCCTACGCCATTGGTTGCGCTTGGGACAGCCCGCAGTGTCAATATAGGCGCCACGTGTTTCCCGACCATTGGTTCGGGACCATGTATGCAAGTTTTGGAGGAGCAGATACCGTGGCACTATTCGCTCATTCGTTGCTCAAAGGCTGTTCTGCACAGTCATAATTAAGTGCAAAACTTGACAAACTATGTTGCTTCAATCTGTCAAGCATACATATGCTCATAATCAAAGTCTGGCCCAGCGGTACTACAGCCTGGTAGCCTACCGCAAGGTCCGTATTGGTGTAGCCTATCTTGAAAGGTCGCCAACCCAACATTGCGAAGCCACAGTAGGGGCTATGCGAATATCTCACAAGCCATCGATCATGCAAGTCCAACAACTACATACCCGCAGCCTTCTACCAACTCTCTTTTCACGCTCTTCCCTGCACACGGAGAATAATATGCTAGGTGCACTTTGTGGCTGACAAAGTTTCTCCACCTAGCTCAAATAAAAACTTTGCATTGTGTCGCCTTTTTGATTGAACAAGTTGCTCGTACACATACCAAGCTTATTTGTTTCATGTGCTGATTGGTCCATCGAGATCTCTCTGAAAGTCGATCAGAAGGAAGGGGAACATTAGGCGCGTCAACGATGAGAGTGTAGAATTTTGCCGCCTCAGGGTTAAGCCTTACGTAACGCCGCTTCCCAGCATGGAGAAGCCTTATCTGTGCCAACCAGAGATTGTGTCTCTTGTGTCTTGAAGCTTTCGACTAATAAAGACATTCCTGCTCCGCAACAGAGGTATCTCCGGCATGTGCGTGTAGCGTAGGCGAAAACAAGAATGCAAGATGAAGTCTTTCAGAGGAACATGTGCGGCGTCCTTGGCCCTTCAATTCTGTAGGCATCTGCGTATATGCAAAGCAAGCTATCATCAAATCGTGCCTTGGGAGATGTATTGCCAGCTTGGATGAAATTTCCCCTTCACCTCTGCCGATCTTCAGTAAGGCCTTCTTGGGTGCAACAGCATCCCCAGCTGTCAACAGCGCGTTTGCACTAACAGCTTTCTGAGATACCGAACGGATCGTTACTGCAAGGTTTGGAATGCATATCACTCATGTACGATTGGGCCAGCAACTCTGTGTATGTGTGCATCTGCGGTGTGGTGCGCTCTGTTTTCCAACATGGGCAATTCCTCAAAAACATCCTGGCACCAGCAAATACAAAGCGGTATCACCTTGCCATTCTTCACATCAAACAACGTCCCAGAACCCCTTCCCCCCATCCATGCTCCGCTTTAAATACCTGCTGCCAGATTCTGCATCTCGCGCCGCAATACCGTCTTCCCCACTACAGTGACGCACATCCAAACCTTTGCTACAATCAGATGAACTTTGTAAACCCAGCTCCCGCATCACGAACTCTGATAGTCTAGCCGCTACATCGCCTTCAGACGACGACGAGTGCGTTGAAACATGCTGGATAGCATATTCCACGCCCAGCAAGAAGCTCTGTTGCAAATTCAAACTCAGATCGAGGGCAGGAATAGGGGCATAGGCGGAGGGCATGAGTGTGGCTTGCTTCAGTGCTGGAGAGTTGGATGTGTAAAGTTGAGAACGTGCCTGGTCCTGAGACCGAGCGAGTTCGGCGGGTGAAGCATCATCTCTATAGACAGAGTGTGTGCGTTTCTTGCCTTTAATACGTGGAACGATATCGCTGGACGAGGGTATGGGCGCAGTAATAAAGGTTTTGTTTGGGCTTTGTTCTGAGAGGCCGAGCAGCGCAGCGGCAGCAGCTCGGCGGTCGGCTTCGTCAGTTGCAGGTAAGGAACTGTTGGTTGAAAGCGGGACTTTAGGTTTGCTGCGATTGGTACGAGTGGATGCACGTTTCTTGATGCCGGCGGTAGAGGGCCTCTTGTTTGTAGTCCGTTTGGCGATTGCGGTCTTCTTCACAGCGCAAGGCTTCTTCATGGATGTGCTACACGTAGGCGCCACGGTTGGAGCTGTGTTTTCCTTGCCACTGTTCGGGCTGCGTAATGTGCGAACAAGACATGAATTCTCTTGTGACATGTGGCTCGGTGGAGTCTTTAGTTCATGAGCTATCACGGGCGCAACATGTTCACAGTTGATGTCAGGATCAAAAGTGGCTGCAGTATGCTCCTCTCGCTCGTCAGTGTTGTTGTGTCGCTCATGAACCTCTACAATGCGCGCCTCGACGTGACGCTTTAGTTGGACTGGAGATGCAATAGCTGTACCGCTCATGCCGGCACGAGCAGTGGCGAGCGCATCGTTGATAACGCGATGAAGATCTTTGACGCGTCCGCTATCCTTCCGCTCCAGAAATTGAGTTTCGATCGCGCCTTGGAGACGCTCAAGGCTCTTGAGGAGGCGCTCGTATGTCAGCCGACCACGGCGCTCCATCGTGAATTAGTTTTGAGCAGATTTAGTGATAGAATATGCGATTTGGTGCGTTGTGCGTTAAGTGCTGGCTGACAAGAGGCGCGAGTGATCCAAAAAGCCAGAGTTGAAAATTGACAAGGTGAAGCGTGGAAAGAATGTATCTGTTACGGCGAGGGCTGCGCGTGACTAGACCAAAGTCGCATAGTGTGTGGGAAGCGAGTCGCTGGCGACGGCTGGACGAATCGGTGGCGAAGGCTGACTTTGCCAAGTACGAAGAAGTGAAGGGTGAAAGCAAGTCGTCACCAGGACGAGAGAGAACAAGAAGCGACAGCGCAGTTTACAGGATGTTACAGGAGATAGTGATAGCAAGGGAGATTTTGGCAGACGAAAGAGCTTTGAGACGAGAAATCATCTTTTTAAACATCGAAGATGGCTGGAGTCGAGATATTATTGTTCAGCAGGTCGTTCCTTACCACTCTTCCATTGCGAGGCTGGAACAATAAGAAGCATGAGCTCGAACAGGGCGATTGATGGCGACAGTAGGTGAATGTACAAGCTTCTTTCACCTTGAGCACCCAGCATCCGCCATCCTCAAGTTCTCCGCATTCTGTGCCATGGCCTCTTTCACCCTCTGGACCAGCCCATCCAGCATCTTCGCGTCACTCTCGCTTCCTGGCTTTAGACTCTGTACATCAATCATCGCAGCGACTTGTGACTGCGCCACAATTGCAAGTCCCATAGCGCTAGGGCTGTTCAGCTCGTCGGCAAGTCTTTGATTGCGTTCTCGTACAGCAATAGCTTTTTGCTGAGTAGCAACGGTCGACATCTGGTTGAGCTCAAAGTTTGATTGTGTTCCATTTGCAGATCCCCTGGGAGTGTTGCCTGTGGTGCTGAGAGATTGCAGGGTTTGAAGACTGGAGTGAGGTGTGTTAGTTGCTGGTATAAAAAACTGGGGCTAAGGATGCCTGGAAGTGAGAGTAAAGTGAACGGCAAAGTCTTCTGGACTGACTTGCCTTTGTAATTCCTGCCGTTGGATGAACATGTTCTCTTGTATGCCTCCTATTAGCTGCGCAGTTTTCCGTGCATCGCATGTGTTGTTCCCTTGTGTTTGCCTTAAAGCCACCGTTGGAAATGCATATGCGTAACCAATCGAGAAGAGTAGAATTATGTATTTCAGCTGCATTGTTTCTTAGATTTCACTTGAACGAGTAGCTTCCAGAAGACGTCAAAGTGAGCAGGAAGCAGGTCGCAATTTTTCAGAGCACAAGTATGCTTCTATACGGCACACCGCGACATGCTCCTTCGTCGAAACGGTGTTGAAACAGAGTGTTCACAGGGCCGCGCCGCAAGCTTGCTGAAGCTTAGCATCCAACGGTCGTACGTAAACAGTTTCAGCTTGGGAGGTGACAAGTGTACAAATGTAGAAACAGATACGAAGCTGCATGCCCCATCTTGCCGTTATGCCAAATGCTTGGAGCAAAGGTAAACAATGTGAGTGTTGAGCTGAGGAGGCGTGTTGCAAAACGGCACTGAGAGTCGAGGTTTAGAGCATGGTTGAAATAGAGTTGATGTGCAACTTTGGCAAGCGAGACATGGTGATACAGGGATGTGGAACTACGTTGCAGCGCTCGGAGGTCTCGGAGGTCAGCCTTACAAATCCGCTCTGTGATGGAACGCACGGGCATACGCAGCATACAGACCATTACAACCCGCGAAGTTGGTAAATGTTGTTGCGCATCCTCTGAACACTGACATGGCAGTGTAAATCCATGTCGACCAACCATCAGTGGATGGGTCATATCGAGTGGTCTCTTGAATGAATGCAGCGTATCAGTTAGAGGGATACGGGATAAGGCTTTTAACGAATACTAGGATGAAATTCAAGATTGAAAGGGCTGGCCAACAGTATCTATACAATGCTATCATTCATTTGTCTCTTGGTTAATTCCTTTTCATCAAATACAACTGTTTCGGTAATATTGGTGATTCCCCCTCCATCGAATTGGTGTTTATCTCTTTCCAAACATGTGCCATCTCGTCGCTATGTCTGTAGTTGCCAGGATTGTCGTCACCGTCAAAAGCGAGGTCATTTACACCCACACCGTCTCCCTTTACTCATCGGTCATAAGTCTTGTGCAGTGTCTCCCTCAGGACCATTGGCATCCTAGTTTCGATCTGGTTTCCTTGTTATCCTACTGAAACGCTTCCATCCATGCCCCTAAGCCCTCACGTTTCCCCTCGGCACCATCAACCCCCCTATTTCATATTAATATCCGTACTCATCCATCTGTAACGCCTCAGATACCTCTTCAACGGTCTGAGCCGGCGGCCTTTCCACAATTTCGCACTCGTGCGTTCCTGTCTAATACCCAACTATTCTTCCAACCATTCCCTCTTCCGTCTATGGTAAGCGTCTTGTCCTCCAGATCTAACATCACTCCTAAACGCGACACGTCTACGTCCCGCAGATAGTACTGCAGTATGTTTTTCAGCATGATGATAGCAAATCCATAAAAACCCGATAAGCTGCGCGCTGGTATGTCTGGGGACAAAGGGCATATAAAAGTTGTGATGGTGGCATGTAAAATGAAACCATGTGCACAGGCCAGTGGAGAAGCCATTGGAACCTCTGGGGCACTGTTCATTGTGACGGAGTGCGTCATAGTGTCAAGTCCAGCGGAGGGTCCGTAGGCTGGAGACGCAACTTATCAGACGTCAATATATCTGGCTTTGAAGCACTCCACCCACCATATAGCTCACATGCTCGGCATTGTATTTCGTAAAATCCCTAAAATCAATCTTGTGCAATCAATGACATACGTGATGAGATGAGCGAGGACATGTAGCTCAAATAGAAAAGCCTGGATGCAGACCTTTTCCACATCCCGCTTGCACTTCTTCTTACTAAATCTTGCGAAGCGAGTTTCAGTACAAATGCACCGTCTTAAAAAGATTAGGAGCTAGGCTACCGTTGGGTCTCGCCCATCATATCTTCTTGGTAGATCCTGGGGCTGCGAACAACTCGCAGGATTCGCCCACAGAGATTTGATCAAGACGTTCTTGCGTACTTTTAGCTTGAAGTGATGATGCTATCGATTTCCATGCTTGCTGCTTATGAAACAATCCAGCAACGCTCACTGTAGTATCTTCCATTGTATTCGTGGTCTTGCCGATTGTCGAGGGATGAAGTCAGCATCAACATGAAAACCCAACAAGCCAGAACCTGCTAGATGACCATGTCGAAGCGAACACGACGAATTATCGAGACGAACGCAGGCATATCAGGTCGCCTCGGTGACGCGTCTCCAAAAGCGTGCCCGTACACCTGTATATGGAAAGATTGGTGGAAAGAGCAAGTAACATGTTGACATCAGCAAGCTTGACCTCTTCCAGTAGGTGGGTTGACAAGACTCTTGAGGAATGGTTATCAACCACGTTCAAGCAGTACGCGCAAAAATCACAGCACAAAACGTGAATCATCAATCCATGTGCTTTCTGGGTGAGAGATCTGTACCACGGGAACAGGAGGGCAGAGAGATGTCACGCCAGCCTAAGGCGGTGCATCAGTGCTGATTGATTTTGAGGGCATATCGACAGCAGTAAACGGCATGGAGAGGTGGAAGTAGAGAGATATATACAATTGTACACGATGACAGAGAGCTTAGGTCTACTGTGCACGCCTACCTTCCATTGTAACATCTTTCATCCTGAATACTCATGCAGCGATCCATCCTATCATTGTGTCCAGCCATACCTCCATGGTGACGAAGATCTTCATAGCAGAATGTATCGCACTGCGAGGTTCGTCCGGCTTCAGGAACAAGCACCACCAGGCCTCGATTCGAGGTAGGCTAGTCTCGCCAAGATGAGCGAAAAAGTATTTGCCTTGAGTCATGTGCTTCCCAATTCGTCAGTCGATAACCAAAAAGGGGGGTTTGAGCCCTTGGGTGGAGATGGCCCGATTGGTAAAGAAGGCCCACAGCAGAGCCGGCATTTCTCGGCATAATGCACGTGTCAAGCGGCGTTTCGAAGAGCAGCTTTGCTTCCATACGAGGCGGAGATCGCTAGGCCGCCTTATCGGTCAAGTTTCCTGGCGGGACTTTCTTTATCCGTAATATGTTGTGCTCCGCGAAGCGTCTCTCACATTTTTTCAAGACGTCTGCAATTGCGGTGGTATAAAAAGTTGGTGGCTTTGGTGAATCATCTCTTCGATCTTGCTCGTTTCGTTCATTTCGAAATCATGCATGAGCTGCACCTGTTGCTGCTGATTGAGGCCGTTTGCTCTAGCTTCTTGGCTCCAGCCTGGGTTGAGATAGTCGGCCATCTCGTAGCCCTGGTGTGCAGCGTAGTATTCGTTATAGTGTGGCGAGGAAAGGGGCATAGTCGCTGTGCCGTAAGGGTCTTGCTGAGGCATTGAGAAAGTTGGATTCCACTGAGGAAGCTCCGCAAATGTTGTTGGGAGCGGAGCAAACTGGTTAGTAGAAGGATAGCCGAACATTGGAACACTCGCATCGAATGACGTCTTCGGGCTGGGATCTGCATAGTGCTGGCCTTGCTGCGCTGGTTGCGATGACGAATACTGGCTCGATGGCGAGCTTGCGAAGTTGGAGGAGTTGGCTCGCATGTGTTGATGGTTGAGAAGCTGCTGTCCCTGGGTTGGTAAATAGCTGAACGGCGACTGTACGTTGTCCGAAGGCGTGCTCACCGATGCGGTGGACGCTGTCGCAGGGCTCGTTGTTCGAGATCTGTTAATGCCATCCACATTGCTGCCCGAGACCACCGAGGCACAATCCGATGGCGAGTTGGCCGTAATGGGCACATCACCGTCTTTGTTGAAAATCTCCATGCAGGCCCCGATGAGATTGTGATACAACTCCATGGCCGACGCAACACCAGGCCACCTGTTCGAAGCTAGTCTGATCGATTCCATTGCTACATTCAGATGTCCTTCAACCTCTTCACGACTATGCAGGCGGCGAACGCCTTGGTAGGATAGCGTCCAGAGCATCGTGTTGATACACATGAAGATGGACTGTACGAAGATCCACGTGACATCTACCGACTTTGTATCGATTTGCCTCTTGCTCATGTGGATGTTGTACTGACAAGCATCGTAGCAACGTATGGCAGCCTGCAGCGAGGGCCTTGGAACCTGTGGCGAGGGCCGGTAGATGAAGACGACCATGGTGTTGTAGCGTCCGATAAACCTAGGGATCATTTAGCGTAGGTGAGGTGTAAGAGAAGTCCATACCTACCAGACTTTGTTGAGGCCAGACCCACCGTCCATTTCAGGACTTGTATCTCGCCACGCTTCAATCTTGCTCTGTATCTCTGCAAACCAGGGATGTTGGTCATCCTGCGGTTCGTCTGTCTTCTTCTGATACAATTTCTTACGGATCTCGAGCTGCAACAATCGCATTTTGTAGAAGTGAATGCCTATCCACTTCTTGAGCGAAGCCTGCGGCGCAGGCTTGATGCCTTCCCTGGAGATGTAGACATCGTCGACGAGCTCGGCAAACTTGACGTCGATGTGTTCTCGTCTTGCAGCAAAATGCGCTGGCCTTCCCAGGCTGTGTGAAAGGCCGTAATCCATCGTGAGTAAGCTCCAGAACATGCGCCGCCGCATGTCCACTTCGAGCGGATCAGCGGGCCGACCCCCGGGCCCCCGCGTAATCGTCTTCTCTTCGTGTAGTCCAAGAGCTTGGCAGAGTCGCATACCAAGACCGATGATGTAGTAGACGGCCGTCCTTGTAGGTGTGAGGAGGGAGTATCCGGCTACCAGGCCGAAGCACTGCAGCGTCTTGAGATTCATTGGCTTGATCGCAGCCTCGAAGTACTTGAGCGCGGCGAGATAGTAGCTATCAGCGAGACCGGCGTACTGTGTGTCCATCTTTTGCAAACTGATAGCGATCACCATGCGCAAGCAGTAGTTCTGGTAGGGGTCTGTGGAGCCGTTGTATACATCTTCGACATCCTGGGTGAAGGTTGGCTCGTGGAAAATAGGGTACATGGGATGCACTGGAAGGCTGTTAGTCGACGACAGCCGTGCTGGATGCAATTTACACATGCCTTTACAGTAGAACAGCTCGACTAGCAAGTTGGTGAGATCTCGATTTGGCAGCTCTTCGGCTGCAACGTCGCTGACGAGGGGGTACACTTTCGACGTTGGCCTCTCGTCTTCCTGCTCGAAAGTAGCTTTGATTGATTTCTGCCGTGCGTGGGGCACGATTTCAGATATAGTTTTTGACTCAGTGAACTGCTTCGCCAGCTGCATCACCAACCGCGTGATTGTGATGCCACTCGAGGGGCCCAAGAACTTGGACTCGTCAGTATCCTGCACGCGTACTGCTGCTGCCCCACGCATAACGTCCTCAGCATCAGGCTCGACATCGTCTCGCTCCAGATCAGCCAGCTGTTTCTCCAGCTCGCGCACCTTGTGCTGCAGATGCACCACGTAGTTGCGTGGAATCTTCCTGCCTTTGGTTGGATCGTAGTATTCACAGTGCGAGTTGGTACGCTCACAAGGGCCGCATCGAGGGAGTCCTGGATCGCATCGTGTCTTGCGCTGTATGAAGTCGATAGTCAGTCGCAGTGTGCTACGTAGCCAGCTGTGACACCGCACACCTGGAGGACGAGGAGGACAGGAGAGGAGAGAAGAAGAAGAGGAGGAGGGAGAAGAAGAAGAAGAAGAAGAAGAAGAAGAAGAAGAGGAGGAGGAGGGGGAGGGGGAGGATGGGGGACGAGGGCGTTCTCACCGTCCTACATCTGCAACATGCAGTCAGAGTGTGCGCAATCCTGCTACTCTGTACTCCATTTGCGCCACCAGCGTCTTCTGTCTTCACTTTCACCGCTTGTGCGGCGTCCATGGTTCGGTGGGCACCTCAGGCGTGAGGGGTGATGTGCTGCTGGTCTATAAGGCTCGGCTTCTGGGGTTGGGAGATCGGCATGCACGTCCATAACAGGAGGAATCGCAACAAGGGCACAAACAGCAGGCTTGACAGGATTTGAGGCCTCTGACAGCACGCAACGAGGGCACCGAGCCTGTCTGCGGCACGTCCCATGCAAATGCAGCGGCCGGTCGGAATACCAGCGCGGATGTTTCAACGTCCAAGACGTCTGCGCGTCCCTGGCTGGGCTTCACAAGGGGAAAAAAACGCGGCCAAAGAAGACTTGGACCAATCAAAGGTTGCGATTGAAAACACGAGAGTAGACGAAACCGCTTCAAGCTCGGCGTAGCTGTGATAATGACAGGTCGAGACTGTGCACCTAGGTTTGGGACCTTTCTTACAGCCGAGGGTGGGCAGAAGCCGTGATAGGTTGCTGCTGACATTGAGCCTCGACCTACCCGGCCAGAGCATTACCACTCCTTCTCCCGTCAGTCATCAGTCAATAAGTTGCCATACTTCACACCGCCTGCCTGAATCAGCGCAGTCTGCAATTTTCAAAAAAAACCCCCCCCCCAAACTTCTCTGCAACACAGCGGGGCTGCTCGACAACGTTCAAAGAGCCCTTGCAAGGGTCCAGACAACTCGGCGGACCATTCGACGCAAGAAGATAGACGCGCATTCAACCGTCACCCTTGAGAACGCCACCCGTTACTCGCTCAATACCATCCATAAGGCCCACCGCATTATCAGCACTGTTCAAAGGAAAGGCGTCAAGCCCTTGTCTGCTTCCGCGGCTCTGTCTCGCTGTCTCTCGCGCTATCCCTTCAGTGTGCGCAGTACCGAGCTGGTAAGTGCATCTCGTTTATCGTCGCCATGGGTCGAAGCGTGAGATATCTGATGCCCCTCGCCTTCTGCTGCTGCTACTGCTGCTGCTGCTGCTGCTGCTCCTGTTGGCCTGGTTCCTTGTGCAACACTTGCAAGGCCTATCTCTATGTTTTAAATGTGGTTTGTTCAGTGTGCTTGTCCCACGTGGCTGTCGATTCTTTTTCACTATCATGTTCAACGAAGCTTACCCCTCGGTCGAAGATAACGATCTGATGGTCTTGGAGACACCACTCCTTCGAGTAAGCAGGCCTGTCGCCGCTTGCTCGCGGTGTCGAGCAGCTAAAGTCAAGTGCGATGGCAAACTGCCAGCCTGCACAGCATGTGAGAAGTCGAACCGTGCATCTGAATGCTCGAGCACGAATGACCAGTTCGCCAGAGGCAAGGAGAGGAGCTATGTCGCTACGCTCGAAGCACGGGTCGAGAGGCTCGAGAAAAAGATATTCGAAGCGCGAAACAGGAGGAAGTCATCGACTGTCTTGATGTTGGACTCGTCTGAAGCACCCACCCCCCGCAGAACATCAGTCGATACCCTTAGAGCTCCAAAACCTATCAGCAAGCGCGCTGCACGACGAAAGGAAGCCTCCCAGATCGATGAACTAGTCTCGGATTTCGGCCTTCTGTGAGTGACGCGTGTCGTGTATTCTCGACTTACTGCTGACTTCACAGCGCGGTCAATGCTACCGCAAGAGACTTCTATGGCTTCACGACCGAGATGTCGTATGCCAGGCTGATCTTGTCAGCCGCCACCAAGGAGGCTCTCCCAACTGGATTGACCAAGGCTTTGCCAGCAAAGTACGCTGCAACCCCTCTCATTCAACACTACCTTAACAACATCTTTTCTCTCCTACCAGTATTTGAAGAAGCGGCGCTGTATGCTTCTGTAGATGCCATCTACCAGAAGGGAGACGTCGCAACGCCTTGGGATAAGTGGATAGTACGCATGGTGTTGGCCATTGCCTGTTTATCGCAGTCTGAACAGCGAGGCGACACGCACTATTCAGATGCCGTCGGTCACGTCAACGCTGCCCTCGAAAATGCTGAGGACGTACTGCATCCCGGCTACATCACAAGCATCCAAGCGCTTGTACTATTCACTATCTATGCTACCATGGACCCGCACCACTTCGACAGCTGGACGCTGATCGGTGCAGCTTCGAGAGCTATGGTCGATCTTGGCATTCACCAAGACCCCTCTAAGAACGTGGCTATAGCACGCAGCAAACTTGAGGTGCGGAGACGAGTTTATTGGTGTGTCTATGCAATCGACCGGTACGTGGAGATGCATGCTTACAATGATCTTTCTGCTGACTCGACAACAGATCAACGTCTCTTGTTCAGACACGCGCTTTCTCATTTTCGGATGAGGCAACCCATGTCTCTTACCCGTTCCATAACACTGCCACTTCACCGAAATATTCCTCGCCGCAGACTGCAGTATTCTTGCAAAACTTTGACTCTGCCCTTGATTTGTTCAGAATTCGAGAGATTCAGTCGGAATGGTACATGGACCTCTTTCAATCCGGACGTGAACCGTGGCCAGATGCGTACTCTTACATATGGAAGCAGTATGCGAGAATGACGGAGTGGTTCCAAGACATGCCGCAAAGTACTCTGCCAACAGTCAAGGCTGGCTTCGAGCTCGAGTTGCTCTACAGCTATGTGTACATCCTGTCACCAAGCCCACGCATTCCCCATATTGACGAGTATGCCCAGCGGCTGATCTTCGAGCACTGCATCTCGTACTCTATCAACCTGCTCGCCGTGCTCAACAAGCCCTCGACGACAACCAGACCACCGGTCACCTTCTACGATGCTATGAGAGCGTACATGACAGGCCGACAGTTTGTCGATGTGCTGTTGCGCAACATGGACGTTCTTCTTAACCCAATCCCACCCTCGCCTCCAACCGCAACGACTCCTTCCATGGCCTCCGATGATCCGCTTGCGCCTCTTACGCCGGTTGGACCGCCACCATTCCCTACACCACAGATGCCGGAGGGACAGATCACGCCCTTGGATCCAACGACGCGAGCTATCAATGCACTCAACGATTTCACACAGATTTTGTCAAACTTTGGCCTTCGTTTCGGTTTCACTCACTGGAGGGATCGCTTCCAGCGGGAGTCTGCTGCTTTATCCGCGCAGCTGTATCAACGCAAGTCAATGTCGCCACATACATCACCTCCACTACAACAGCTGCCTACAACAGCCTACCCTCCGCAGTGGGTACCTGTGCCGTCCGTATCACCGCATTCGCCGGGCCTTATCTATCCTGGCCCGACTACGCCGCCTTCGCTATTCTCACAACAGTCCAGCCCATTTTCGAGCTCCATGCCGTACACCGGCAGTTTGTTCGATGCAGCACACAGCCCGTACCAGCAGACACTTTCTTACGACGGCCCCTCTCAACCCCAACCACAGCATCCGCACATGTACACAACACCCTCTCCGCAGCCAATCCCTGACATGCCGCAGCCAACAGATGGGAAGCGCCGGGCGATGGTCTACGGGCCGGGTCTATCTCGGCAGCATTCAGGAGGACAGATCCAAGAGAACACTGTTACGCGCCCGCACGCACACTCACAGGACGGTGCACACTGGCCACATGCCGGACAGTTACTGCACCAACAAGCGCCAGGCCAGGTCGATAACTCTTGGACCCAGAGTGCGACACACGACGGCGGTGCAGTCCAGTGGAATCAAGGCGCTGGTCAAGGAAACTGGGGATGAGTAGTCACTGGGTCTACATTGCTTCACCAGTGTAATAATTTACAGCTCCACGGACGAGTCAAGAACCTCAGCTCAACAGCAAATCTTCGTTATTGTGACAATTTAGGCCGCGGCAATTGCAGCTATCATACGATGTAACTGACTAGCGGAACATAGCGCGCAGCGTGCCGATCATTCTCCGATCAGCAACTTATCACCAAACTAACGTTGGTATCCTCCACAATATCGTTAGGGCTGGTGCGGTCTAGATCTGTGGAGGTGGAGAGTTTTTCGTTGACAGGACTAGCGTAGCGCTAAAGGACGCCAAAAGGCTTATTCTGATCACAAAAATGTAAAACAGAATACGGCAGCTGAGGCGGCGGAGGACACTGGGACAGGGCTTCGTACTGAGTCAGGTGTTGGCGCCACTCTAGTCGAAGGCGCGGTGTAATTTTCCTCCGGTGAAGAGAGAAGGGTGGTTCGTTGAATGAAAGGCTCAGTACATGTTTTGGCGGGCGCCATCGACTTTCACAAAAAGGCAACATGGCTCGGGCCTGTACGCTCGCACCTACTGCACATTCATTGCACATTCATAACCTCGCAATCTACAAGCCCGCTCTGCATTAGTGATGACCCGTTTCCGATAACTCGGTTCGGAACCACATATGATATGTTGTACTACGTCTGATGCACACAACGATCCGATCCGCTCATGCATCGCCATAGCCAAACACGCAAACGTTGAATCTACCTGAAACCACAAGCCCCAGATGGTTCTTTCCATGCCAAAATAGGAATCCCTGCTCTGCGACCTCGCTCGTTCAACACATACTCCGGTATATTCTCGTGATGTATTGTGAGCTCTGGCATTCGAGACTCTAGTCGGAAAGCAGAAAGTCCATCCTGCAGTAGATAGCGGGTTACTGCTCCATGGTGCCTGTCGACATGCTGTACCATCTGATCTGCGATCCACCCACATTTAGTTCGGGGATCCGCACTGCACTGTAGAACTGGCCCCACATATGCTACCCGCGCCTCAGCTGCCAGTACCAGGCTTCTGGTCCCGTGTCTGCATACCTGCGGGAGATTGTCCGGTGAGCTTGTGGCCCACCATAGACAAGGTAATGTTCAATCACACATCAGCCGGCATCACATGAGTGCTACAGTGTTCGGAGAATAAATGACCAAACAACATTCCCATCACTGTAATCCAAATAGACTCCTATGTCACGGTCGATTTCGTTCGTGTCGTCAAGTGTGCAAGTCTTTCTCGCCACTCTTAAAAGCAACTACCAACTTGATCCACGTGATAGTGCAAACATCGCAATTGGCTGTCACTATCACAGACGCCTTTCTTGGTCCTCTGCTCAGTTTAGCAGCACAATCCACCTTATTTTTGTGGCAGTTGTGCGCCTGTCACATACACCTTGCCGATCGAGACCGGTGGTTTGTGCACCCTGCGACTGGCACGCGAGCACAGGCGCATTCTGAGAACGCTAGTTGTGAGCATATGGATATTAACGTCATTAAGCCTGCGCGGCTTCCTGAAGTTTTTGCTGTTCGGACAGGACTGCCACAGCGTGAGTGCAGACAGTGAATTGCAAATACGACGGTGGAGAAATAATGGTAGACCAACATAGAGAGCTGATATTTGAAGTGGTTTATTGAAAAGGCCATTGCTTGTAGCATCGCTGGTTCTGCATGTCGGTGGTTCCATGAGGTCCTGGCTTGAATTCAGGTCCGTCAGTTTAGCTTTTGGTAAATTTGCGGAGTTTGAATTGTTTGCTAGGCTCAGACTTGCCTTTTACAAAATCAACTTCAACGGCACCAAGAACCATAGGACGTACCATCTGAACGATGAGGTTGTCTGAGGAAGGACTGGTGTCTCAACCATTCGGTTGCTTATAATCATTGCCAAAAGAAAAAAAAAGGATATGCTGGACTTACTCATGTCAAAACGTGTGTGCCTTTTGTCTTTCCAGTCTCCATCTTTGCAGTCCGTGCACCAAATTGGATAGCGCGCTTCTTTTCTGTGGCGACACGCTTCATGCCAAGTTGGTATGCAAGCAGTCGAAGTATTCGCTTTGCAGGCTCGATGGTAATGGACGGATCGTCCGAAGGCTTGTACTCCGGTCTTCCAAAGTCGCACTTTTCAGCCACTGAGAGTTGGAGCGATAAAGCGATAAAGTCTTCGTCCAGGTATGGAAAGCGCACCTCTTTCCCAGAGTTACTGATGACACGGTCGTCGCGTCCGAGATTGCGTTTGCCGAGTCGGTCAAAGTCGAGCTCGAGTTCTTCGATCAAGCCCTTGTAGTTGTGACGGGCAAAGGCAGTTGCATGACGCTGGTAGCCACCGAACAGCTCATCTGCACCCAATCCCGAGATGAGAACACAAGCAGGTGTCGTATAAGGCTCGGTCGCACCATCAACGGAAGAACAAATCATACCTATTCCGCGCGAGGCAAAATACAGAGCATATGAGATAGAGAGATCCATCTCGGTATTGTGAGGATGCATGAGCGCCATCACTGTTGCGCGGTGCGCAACCGTCTCCGTATATGGTACATTGACTTCGACGAACCGCCAGTGGCGATCCGGACACAGTTGCGCAAGTTCCGCATATGATGAACGTCCTGTGATACGGTCTGGGCATAGCTCGTAGGGGCTGGTGCCAGGTTCAAGTTTGCTGTGTATGCGTGGGTTCTCGAACGCAACATTGAGCAGGTCAATGCCTTCGTCAGGAGAAAGTAAATCATGACAGAGTCTAGCCAATATTGTGCAGTCCAGGCCGCCTGAGAACAGTATTGCCACTCTAGACGCGTGATTAGGGGTTTCAATTGCCAATCTCACGGCTTCCCTGACGTGCTGGGTGCGCAATGCCAGAGATCGGAGCAGCGATGCTTTGAATGTATCTATATTCTCGTAGCCTGATTCAATACTAAGATCCGGCAGATCGCGGTTCATGGGGGGAAATGGCAAAGCCTGCTGATATTAGCAAACCCCTTGACTGACAGCACTTACCTACAAATGAAAGATCAGGTCCCATCGTTTCGCCCAAGCGTTGGTGGGGGATATGCTTGACATTGGATGAAAGATTTTGCGACAAGACAGTGTCGTGGAGATCAACAGCGTATATGCCATTTGCTTCTATTTCAGCCCACGCCTCACCTGTAGCATTGTCGCATACGCTTGACAGCACGATGATGTCATCTGCTGTCGACTTCTTCAGCAAAGACCGTCGTCCAAGGCAATCTCTTCCGTAGACGATACGCATATTGACAGCATCGTAAAACACGACTGCATACGGTCCCCGTATGTTTGAAAGAAGCCGGACTACTGCTGATATAGCATCAGATGACGAGATAGCAGAGGTGCATGCCTTCAGTAATAGACCGAATACAATCTTAGAATCATTGCCTGCCACAGTTTCGCCATGAATCGACCAAGCCTCGCCATTCCAGCAAAGCACGGACCCAGTACCTTCATCTATTAGCGGCTGGGAAACCACTTCAGTGCCTCGCAATGACAGCACAGTCGATAAGAATGTTGCATGAAGCTGCCCAACATTTTTTTGCTGTAAAGTGACTAATTGATGCAATCCAGTACGATCCGGACCTCTATGACGCAAGAGCCTCGCAGTATTGTCATCTGGAGCTACATAGCCATGGCGGCTGAGGGAAAAAAAGATGCCGCACATTGGGAGCGTTGACCAAATTGGTGATGATTTTGTGGTGTTGTGGCGCAGGCTGGTTTAGCTATTTGGAGTGCTCGTGCGCTAACGACCCTTGACGCGGCAGCTCGGATGCCAGACGCCGATGGCTGCTTGGCCATGCGGACATCTCTCAGCGCAGGCGCAGCATGACAATACACAGCAAAGTTCCAATCGTATACAATTTCCACCGAAGCTCACATAAGCTACTATATGTCCATGGGAACATACTAGCCACATCAAATCGCTTTTCCGAACTTATATTGCCGAACACGGTCTATGTCTCCCCCGAACGAAGCTCCTCAACCCGCCACAACCCGAGATAAATCACATGAAAAGACGTTGGAGGATGCGCTAGATGGGCAAGGGAAGAAAGCAAAAGCACCCTGGGAAGCTGCAACTGAGGGTGTCAAGAAGTCTGAAGAGCATATATTAGAACAAAATGGTCGCAACAAGGTGGGGCAGGCTGCAAAAGAGTCTGAGGAAAAGATACCGGTGGATGACGACATAGCGACTAAGGAGACAAACCCTATGGAGAGGATTTCAGATTTGTCAGCGAGTTCGCAGAGCACAGAAACAACGGCCGCAGAGACCAAACCAGAAGAGCCAACATCTGCTGAGCTAATTGAGCAGCTTACTGCTAAAACACAAGAGATTGCCCTCGAATCGACACCCCCTCAAGAACCTGGGTCTACAGATCAAGTGGCTGAAAAAGTCTCTGTTCATTCGCTATCACCGCCGCCACCACCGCCGAAAGATGAAAAGTACTTGACCACAAGCAACGGCCCCAGTCGGTCGACCTCTCCACTATCCCAGCAGGAAAAGAGCGGCAGAAACTCAGAAGATGCAGCAGCAGCAGATTACACGTCCAAGTTGGACGGTTGTGACGATGTTGCGAATGATGATCAATCTGAGATCCAGAGCATCATGGAGCAGTTTGAACATAGCAGTGGTGGACCAGGCGTAGAGGAGATAATGTCACCCCGCTTGGAATTTGCAGGGCCGTTATTGGAGTCGCCAGGCTTCCCTCCCCGCCGGTCGAGTCTTGCGCCTGTCGATAAACCGTTACCGACGCCGAAGGATGATACAGCGTCTGTACACTCCGTGCAGTCACCTCCACCTAGGACATCGTCGCTATACCGAGTGGGAACCAATGCGTCTTTCGTCGAACCTACATCGCCCAGCGCACACGCTCCCCAGTACAAACCTGCACAGCCAGCCCCAGAACCTGAGCCAGACCTACCCTTCGACTTCCATCGATTTCTCGAACAATTGCGCCATCGCACAGCAGATCCAGTCGCCAAGTTCCTGCGGTCCTTTCTGCTTGAGTTCGGTAAGAAGCAGTGGATGGTGCACGAACAAGTCAAGATCATTGGCGACTTTCTAGAGTTCATCAGCAAAAAGATGGCACAGTGCGAAGTCTGGCGAACTGTATCCGACGCTGAATTCGACAATGCGCGAGAAGGCATGGAGAAGCTCGTCATGAACAGACTATACAACCAAACTTTCTCCCCCGCAATCCCACCACCAGAACCCGCATCACCACGTAAGGGGCGGCGGCGCCAAGAGCTTCCAGGTCCTGGCCGGCGAGGGCAGCACCAGGAAGACGTCGAGCGTGACGAAGTCCTTGCGCAAAAGGTGCGTATATACAAATGGGTCCGCGAGGAACATCTGGATATCAAAGACGTTGGCGAAAAAGGCCGCAAATTTCTGGCACTCGCACAACAAGAATTACTCAAAATCAAAACATACCGCGCACCACGTGACAAGATAATCTGTATCCTCAATTGCTGCAAAGTCATCTTCGGATTCTTGCGCACCTCAAAATCAGACCAATCCGCTGATGCTTTCGTTCCTCTGCTTATATACACGGTTTTGCAAGCAAATCCAGACCACCTTGTCAGCAACGTGCAGTACATCTTGCGCTTCCGAAATCAAGATAAGCTCGGAGGTGAGGCGGGATACTATATCTCCAGTCTGATGGGCGCAGTGCAGTTCATCGAAGGGTTAGACAAAACATCTTTGACCGTATCCGATGAAGAATTCGACAGGAACGTCGAAGCAGCTGTATCTGCTATCGCTGAGAAACATTCCCCAACAGAATCAGCAGAAATCCATCCAGAATCCGCAGCGGGCCCTGCACATTTACACCCTAGTACTTCTGGTTCGAATCACAGACGTATGCCATCTCCACATTACCACCACATTCCTGAAAAGTCCCAACCCTCGAGACCTGAGGTTATAACGCGAAACTCAATGGAGGCGCAAACCGCCGGCCCACGGCGCTCGGCCAGCCTTCGCAACCGCGATAGCAGAACAGGATCAAAAGATGAACCAGAGGAAGAAAATGCCGCTGTTGCAGGTCTTCTACGCACTATTCAACGTCCCTTGAGCACAATTGGCCGCATTTTTTCAGACACTGATACCCATGCCTCCTCATCCCACCAGCCGACGCCAAGGAGCAGCTCTACACCGCTCTCTCCCAATGCGCACCACCATCAACAACCAGGACACGAGGCTTTCCCTGGCGCACAATCGCCGAATCAGTTCAGTGAAAAACCGCACCTACCTCCACGACCCATAGCAGAGGAAGAAAGAGAACGGCAGAGGCAGAGGGATAGATTGAGTGCCGAGGACGCAGCAGCACGGCAAGCTTCTGCTGAAGCAGAACAAGCACGGCGAATTCAGGCGCAAGAACATAAGGTGGTGGTGGAGACGCTGACCGGTATGTTTCCTCAGCTAGATCGGGACGTCATAGAAGACGTCGTTCGTGAAAAGGAGGGCCGGTAAGTCTCAGTCCCTAAGTCCGATTTGTCCCTTTGCAGACAATCTGATGAAGTTGACGCTAACGTCTTGGAAGGGTCGGCTTGGCCGTTGATGCGTGTCTCGCACTTGCAAATCCATGAAGGATGTTAGAAACACTGATAGGAGAACGACGAAGGTGAGATAAGCATAGCATTATCGAGCGTAGTCCAGCGAACAGTCTATTGTATCAATGCACAAATGCATGTCAAAACTGTTGAGATGATCGTTTCCGGTGAGAATTTACCACGGTGGAATACTTTAACTATGCTCAGTGACTTTAACCCACCACTTTAGCCGCTTCATCACGACTACTTCCACTTGATTTTGCCTAACTGTGTCAGGCTGGAGAGTGGTTCGGCACCAGCTGACCTTGGCATTCATCTACTGTGTATTCTACTGATGTAGTTGCTCATGTCCTGCCCAATAATTGCGCATATATCGGACCTCCCGTAGATGGAATTACGTTTGTGATATCTGGTAAGGATGTTGAGGTGCGTGTGCTGTCTGCTGTTGTTACTGATAAGTGGGATCAGCAAGATAACCAATACTGGGCGAAACGGCAACCATCTTGTATTTGAAAAATTCCGGGGTTCGGGGTAGTTTCATGAGAGAAACTGAATCACCCGTGTTGTTCACAAAAAGACCGCCAACGATACAAAGTGGGTCTTTCATATTCACATTATCAGGTCTCGCCGCAACTACACATGGATGCCCTTATCCCTGCAATCCATCCTTGATCATCGCATCGACAAGTTGCACATGCCGGTTTGCATTCGTCTCACTCCACTCATTGTCATAGTTCAGACCGTAGGGCCAGATGTGTCCACCGCCACAGTTGATAACCGCATTCGCACCGTCCCAACTTCTCAACAGCGGCAGTGCGGTCCTCCAATCTCCAGCTGCGCATTTCGTGTTGAACGCGTTCGTCTGCCCAATACCGAGGGTATGCGAGATCTCATGCAAAGCTGTGCGCTCATTCATGTACGCTCTGTTCGATCCGAAACGCAGGTCGCCATTGAAATTTGCTTCCGCAGTGGGCACACCCGGAGCATAAGCTACGCGGATTGTCTTTGAGGCCGAGGAGTAGCGGCCATAGCGTGCAACGGCAAGACGCATGGCAGCCTCTATCTTGGCGTAGGCGTCGCTCTGGTCGGCAGAAGGAGAGGAGGATTTGGCTAGCGACCAGGTAATGGCACCTAAGACGCTGGAGGCGTATGCTAGGATGGAGAGGATGTGGGAGAACTTCATGATGGCGAGGGCTTGTCAGATGAGAGGTTCGATGAGACGTTTGCGCTGATCTTATGTAGGCGTGCGACCCAGCAGCTCTTATACAAGAATTGCTTTCACCGCCGATCGTACCAGTAATCCCTTTGGGAGTCTCAAATCCTTGCACAGAGACATTACAGGACGACTTGACTTCCACAAGCAGCACCACACCCGTCCTGCGCCCATCACCAGACCTCGAATTCGACCACAGTAAGGGGCCTTCCACCATACAAAGATTTCGGATTCCATGCTTGACGTTCCAGTTGTTTATTCTAAATTGGCTTGGCACCTATCACTGAAACAACATCCTTGCTGCATGTCTGTAGAGGGCATGTGCATGCAGATCATCGTTTTTCTCCATGCCTCACAGGATTTAAGCGGCATGACTGCCGGGCGCCGGGGCATTGGCAGTCGGAGTATTTGCATGGTGGAGTGCAGGGCTGATGAAGACGACCCTACTGTTTGCCGGTGGTTCTGAAAAAAAAGAATCACATTGGCCAACAGAAATCTAAGGTCGAAATTCATCTTTGAAAGACCCTGATGAACGCTTTTGTTTGGAATGGAAGCTGTAGCCTACTCTGCACCAGAGAATGAAGCAAAATATGTCGAGGACTCGGCACTAGTTGCTGCCACTCCACCAGAGCACATATGGCTATTGTGTAATTCAGTAATGACGGGCCAAGATGGAAAAGTGGGGGCAAAAGATGAAGTCTATCAATCACAGCACAACCTCGATCTCGTTCAAATATAATTTAAAGCGCTAGCTTTGAACGATGTAACCAATCTCTACCAAATAGGTCGTGGAGGCTTTAGCACCATCTACGCGCCTCTCTCTCTCTTGGCACACTCCTACTTAACCCACTTCTTGTAGGGCTCTATCTGCTTTCTCACCTTCTCTTGCTCACTTTTCGCATGTTCACGATGACTGTGCTCGGTTTGGTTAGATAGAAGACATCATGCACTATTTATGCGGTTGCTGCAGTTGTTGACGGCATTAAAGCTGGCAGTTCGACCGAAACGTAAACGAATGGGTGATATAGGTTGACAGGAGATAAGGTAATGTATGCGCTGGCTCTAAGCCCTGCCCGAAAGCATGTATGTACCCATAATCGTGCTAATTGTTTACGAGCAGGAATGTTGTGTGGCACTACGGATGGCCAGAAGCTTCTGCATTGTGATAGCTGTTTCGTCTCGACTTGGTTCTCGTGAATGGGGAGACTTGCTGCTTGCACTGCTGACGGTTGCGGACGATCGGATGAAGGATTCGAAGACTGCCCTCAGCCTACCCTGAGTGATTGGAAACAGCGTCTATCCAGCTAATGCCTTATTGATGAGTTCTTGCGGCCTCCCACCCATAGGAATCTGCAACGCCAACTCATGCCCTTTCTCGGTCATCTTTCCCCATGTCTTTTGTAAGATTTTAATAATCTTCTCTTCATCATGCTCCTTCTCAAATGCCTCGAACTGATCATCCAGAAACACCAAACAAGCTACATCTTCCAGTATCTGCGTCTCTTCATCCTCCTTCAAACCCTCCTTCCGTATGAGCGCACCAATTCTCTGTGCAGTTTCATTTGGGTATCCAGCTTTATCACATATGTCTATAACAAGGTCTGCCTGCCGCTTTTTCAAGTGCGTGCGCCATGCGTGGTATCCCACGCGTGTCATAGGAAAGGTATTGCGTGGGACTTCCCAGCGACGGAAGTGTTGGGCACGAACCGCGAGGCGGAGATGATCTGATGCATCGGGTGCGCGCTTCTCAAGGTAAGAGGTGCATTTTCGTGCATACAGAAGCTCATAAGGTATCACTTCGTCATTGATGGTGATCTTATTAGGGTCCAGGGCATGTCCACTGTCGATGGCCGCGAGCGCGTTGTTGTAAGAAGCGATGGAGTCCATTCCGAAGAATGACATGTGCTGACGTGTATTGACGTTGCTATAATGTCTGTGAGGCGGTGATGGTCAGCTACATCGTGTAAAGTTTGATTTGTTGTAATAGTACGTCGAGCGATAACGGGATGCCCCGCTGTGGTGGGGTATGATAATGCGGCCCTTTGTCGGTCTTGTCTCAACCGAATATTGAGTCCTTTCTCTATTTACATCAACTTTGGTCAGGTATGCAAACGGTCTGGAAGGACACGTTTATAAATTTTATAAACATGTTGTCGGAATACTGATGCATCACAGCCCTAGGGACATGAGCTAGTACCATTCGGGACTAGCTCTGGTACACCGCGGTACATATTCCATCCTCGATAGACAGTAGACATAAAGACAACAAGAGACCACCTACACATGTATTGTCGATTGATATATCGATGAGCACATGCGTTAAAGCCCTGCCAACACATGTTGATGTTTTGAGCGCGTTGCAATGCTCATGCAGTCGTATATCATTCCTAGTTTGGACTAGTGTGCGTCTCGTCTTCACCTACAGTGTCTGTGCGGCAACGCAGTAACGCAGCAACGGGATTATAGAATCACCCTTAATAGTCATCATAACCGGATTTCTTGATAGAGTGTTTTGAGGTCCTACAAAGCAATATTCTCTTATATATATATGTATATATCTTTGGCGTGAGTTGCATTTTCATCTTCGACATTGTTCGTGCTGCATTCAAGATGCTTAACCCAATAGCGACACACATACTGCGCCCAGATGGTAATTTGCTACTAAATACTTCCTCGTTGACCTCACCCCTCACAACCTTAGTTTTTGAGACACTGCACATGTTTCACCGAAGGCGGTCAGGCGCAGACACGAGCTCGAGGCAGCAAAATGCTAGTACGTCATATGTACTCTTCCCTTCCACCTAGGGGCTGTCATCACTACATCCTCTTCTGTTGAGTAAAAAGGCGTGGAAAGAAGGATGGTGCAAACTTCTAACATGGGTCGGATTCTGTAGAGCGTCTAGGATAGAGTGCAGTCCATATAGCGTTTAGTAGATATCTTCTATACGAACACGAAACAGCCGGGCCAGTGAAGGCACAGGAAGCGGAGAGTGCAGGAGCACAGTTGCTATTAGGAACTCTTTTATCGGTCTGTACCTTTTTCTTTTAAAAAAAGAATCCGGCTTCCGGTATTGCCGAACAGGACTGCAAGGTAGAGTTGCCGGAATGTCTGATAGATGAGATAGATTAAACAGAAAGCAAAGTAAAGGTAAATTAATAGTTTATCAACGCTTGCGAAGGCGTTATTCCACAAATCTAGTTCTCTATTTCAAGCAGGGATTTGACCGTGTCGATAACGCTTTCCTTCAAAGGTCTGAACGATATCCCCAGAATCTCTGTCAAAGGCGTAGTGTCAACCAGGAAACTCTTTGGTTCGTCTGGGGGTTCGATGTGCTCCGGGAGCTTATCTTCCAGAATAGGAAAGCTTTCTTTTATTATTTTCGCAATCATTCCATGGCTGTATGGGCCTGCAGTGGCAAGGAACCGTTTCCCAGCAGCCTCTGGGACCTCCATTGCACGAACATGAGCGAGGGCCACGTCTCTAACATCGACCCATTGGAAAGAGTTTGACCCGATACCTGATGCCATCTTGCCCTGTATTATATCTCTGAACACGGCGTTCGAGGTGTTAACCTTGTCAAGGGAATCCAAACGATACGTCACTGGTCCAAAGACCATGACAGGATTGATAGTTGAAAGAGTGAATCCTGGCTTTTCCTCTTCGACGAAATCCCATGCAGCTCTCTCGGCAAATTTCTTGCTCCCAACATATGCCATCTGACCGTTGGAAAGAGCATCCTCCATTGTGATGGGATTCCAATTGTTAGAAGTATACATGCCTACGGCTTCCTGGAAATTTATCACAGCGGCGAAGGAAGAGGTGATGACAATTCGTCTTACGGAGGGAGCATATCCCTTAACTGCTCGAAGCACCTCTATCGTTCCATTGATTGCAGGATCGATCATATCCTTTTTAAGATCTGTCGCATGGTAGTTGAAGGGGCTGGCCATATGCACAACAGCATCGAATGGTGGTGATGATTGAACGGCCTTATCGAAAGCTCCAGGTTGCGCGATATCTTCGACGAGAGTATATGAGAGTTTGTTTGCAAACTTGGGATAGCCTTCAAGGCATTCTTTCCCCTTCCGTTCGCTACGCACCGTAGCTACGACAGTATGACTGCAAGGCTTCAGTAAAGGCATAAACCAAGAGAAGGTGTGCAAACCCATTTTTTAGTAGATAATTGAGGCAATGCTGTCCAATGAAGCCGCTGCTACCGGTAAGAAGAACTTTCATAGTGAATTCAATAAAGGACGAGATATCTCTTCTTCTTATGCTCTTGGTACAATTGAGATAGATTTTAAGTGAGCACTCAGGCAGGGACGATATAAATATACCCGAAGCCTTGGTTCGCTAAGGAAACACGTGAACGGTCAAACAAGCGCGATCAGTGAAACGTTATTTACTAGAATGTTTCGGTTTCGCGCTCGGGTTCGGTGCCGGTTTCGATCTCCGTATTAGCACCAGAAATAGATTCGGCATCATGGAGGCCATAGTGTTGCTTCGTAATCGATTTGTATGTTTTAGGAGAGCTGCAAAGCTGTTTTACTGTCATCGTCAAATCAATATCAACCCCCGGCTAGTGTACTTCATGGCTGGCGCTCTCAGGTCGTCTAGTCCGAGTAACTCCGGAATGCATAGTGTAGGCTGCAAGTACGGCCGACCGTTGTGCCGAGTATAAGTAGCGTATCAAGTCGGTCAACGGACTTAGGCGATAGCATGTTGCAGCTAGCCGATCAGCGCATAAGTGACTGAGTTAGAAGCTCTCGACCCCCCGGCTGGCTATTCGAAGCACAGAACTTAAAACTTTCCTCTGATCGTATTCATTGAGCTCCTCGCTGTCAATCAACATGACGGCGAAAGCCAAAGACTGAAGGCTGGAGAAGTTGTATTACGAATTTGGGCAGGCCAGCCAAGTAACTCCTACCAGCCTCCTCAATGCTTGGAGGAGCCTTTGGTCTTTGGGGCCATTTGTGATATATGGCAGTGACAGTAGTTTTGCTGCAGCAGGCGATGTGCTCCAGAGTTTTTGTGCGGTCACATGAGCACTCTAGGTTCGCATCGTCGTGATTGAACTTTTTGTGACACCATGTAAAGTCTCCGTGTCTTGATCTGATTGCCAGCATACGGGTGAATGTTGGGCGTGACAGTTCCAATTCCGAAAGTGTAGTGGTTTTATCATAAGAGAGGCTCCACTTGTTGTACCAGGTAGAGAGCGTGTCCTTCATTTCCACCATTCTTGCCTCGCTTGTAATAGTAGTTTTTTTTTTTTTGGCTACAGAGCGCACACCAGATGTCGTTGGTTAGTTGGCCAATCCTGTTGGCATATTCATATTCTTCGTTGCGAGTCGATCTGCCTCTTGATTGCCTACAATTTCTGAATGGCTGGATGGTTTTGTCGCCAGTGTGAAGACTGTGATATTTTAAAGCTCTTTCAAACCCGTCGTACGAGGCACCTGTTCCGAGGTGATGCAGCTGATGCCAAGCCGCGCCGCAGCATGATATTTAGTATGCTAATTCGACTCCCTGTTGGGTCATAATGGCTTTGACTTGTGCAAATTCTTGATTGAAGGAAGGTTATATCTTACAGTTGAACCCAGCCATCCCATGAAGCGTCAAAATCGAAGAGCTCATTCCAGTTTGTCGTATCGATCATGGGTTGTGAATCAGGCAATAGAGAGTCTTCGAATGAGTTATACTGAGGTATCGGGTGATCAAAGTTTGAGCTGAGAAGACCGATGGTTGTTACTCTTTCCGACAGTATGCTTTGTGCTACGGAAGTGTTGCCATTGTACACCGGACTCATAGTCGCAGTTGTTGAGCCATTCCTAGAGGATGAGCTTACTAAGTTTGAAGAAGGTATCTCACTGCCAGATCTACGCTTGACCTTTTCGAGTATCAAATCAATCACTTTCACTGCCTCTGATGCTTCTTTCGAGAACTGCTGCTGCTGAGACCATATTGCTCTCGAAGACTGAAGTACCTCCAGGTGATCGTAAAACTCTGCCCCCGAGACCAGTGGTGAGTGCGGCCATCGCGCATCCTTCAGGTCATGGTCCAAATCAACGCAGAGGAGGCTTGTTGCAAGTAGGAACTCGGATTGAACAAGCGACAGAATCTTCCATCGATCGGCATGCAGCATGCGTCCAGGCTGGCACTGTTTGAACAGATCACTCTGGTATTGCAAGGCTGCCAGCGCCGCATTGATGCAGGTGGTATACGAGTACGCGTATGAAGTTTCGGTTTTTGCTATCATCATAAATTTACGGTGCAGAGTCATTTGTGCATGGCGATAGCTCATCGCAATATATAGACGACGGGTGATGAGTTGTGCTCCATCCAAAATCGATCGATGCATAGCCTTTGTCTCAAGAATAGCGGGCTTTTGGGTGTATGCATCGTTGAGCATTGCATCCAATCGCATCGCTTCGTTATAGTCTCTTTGCCTGGAAGATGTCGCGAAATCGCAGATCATGCCGTAAACCGAAACAACTCGGCTTTTGTGGATGAGAAATTGCGCAAGCGTGTGCTCTGTATCTGGTCTTGCAGGCGGTAAAGTTGCAGTCGACTCATCGAAGTCGTCATCAAGTAGACTCCTCGGCTCCTCAGTATTGCATTGAACTTCCTTGATGATTCGTGGTAGCCCAACCTGAGCGGCCGATGCAATATCAAACTGCAGAAGGATGTACCAGATGCGCCGACGCATTTCTGCCTCGTAGCTAGTCATTTTCGGGAAATGTGATCCATCTCGATGGTACCCCATCTTAAGTGCGATGCGGACAGTGACACCAATCAGCTGCCAGCAGCCGTACTGTGCATCATCTCCTTGGAGGTACTCAACCAGAAGTAGGGACAACAATGCTTCGATTGTGTGTGGTGCGCCCTTCATATAGTTGCCCAGATGCAGGCACTTTATCATCTTCTCACGTGCGATCTGTTTGATATTTTGATATTCTGACAGTGTTGCTTCGTCTAATGAGCCAAAATCCCGCGTGATGAACAAGGTATTGTAAGCTACTGTGAACATCATGCCGAAAAGTATGGCGACCCACAAGACCGGAGTTTCAAATGGTCTTTCCCAGAAGCTCTCATACTGTCTGATGAAAACGTTACGGTGGATAGCCAGTGTGACAGGCATGTCTGCCGTGCTGAAGTACTTTGCAATCAAACCATCGACAGTTGGTCGAGGTGGAAGTGCGGATAAAATGTCCATCTTGGCAGCTGGATAGCTGTGATCTAGAAAAAGGCCAAGTCCGGGATGCATCTGCTGCTCTACCTGCGATTCGAGGGTTTGAGAGTCATCATGATCTTGGAACATGTTCCTGAAGTCGCTGATTTCATCGAGGATTGCTGTCCAGTGATCACTCTCGGTATATGAAGATTCACCATCCTTTAGACTGATACGCCCAAAGTCGCGCAGAAACGTGGTTGAAGCTTGTGATGTTGTTTCGCCAATTGCTGCAGGAGCTTGCGCATATTCAGGTGTAGAGGATCCCACTGTTCCCTGCTGTTTCGTTGCCAAAGAGCGAACAAGAGATTCTAAGTGATCAATGCGCTCTTGTAGTACACTTTGAACTGCAGGGGCGATGGACGGGAGTTTGTGGGAAGACAGTGATTGCGCGAGAGGAAAGCTGCACGTTGACGCCTGCCCTAATCTTGTACAGCTGTCGCAAGGTTGCCTTCGGTCACAGCGTAGTCTGAAATTCATTAACATGGTGTCGAAGATGCAGACAGTGATGACTGTACTTTCTTCTCCTGCAGAAGTTACAAGAAAATTGAGGTTTATCACGTCCTTTCAGTCTTGTAAGCAAACGGGCTGGAGACGCGGAGGAAGCAGCCATGTCCGTGGCCACGAAAGAAATGCGCAGGCGGTGGGCTAGCAACTGGTGCGAATAAGGTAGGCATTACACAACACTGGAATTTCTTTCCAGAGTCGTGACGAAACGGAATGATGATGGGTCCGAGTGCTGGATGAAGATGGGGGCGTGGATGAGACGGAGGGCCTAAACGGACGTCCGCTTCGCCCTGATTGGCCCATTGCTCCGTGCGATGATGCTCCAGCATTGCAACGACAACATTGAACCCTCAACTATGTCTGATCGAGAGCAAGCTATAATACATAAGCACGAGTCGAACAAGATGCATTTTTTTTACCTACATCTCTACAAAACTTTAATACCCGACTATACTTATCTTTCACCACCACAGGTCTAACGAGCGCATCACTTGCCTCCGGTCACTATGCCTACCAATCGTGCAGCATGGATTCTAGCAGACAAGCAGCAACTTCAAGTTCAACAAGCACCATACCCTGATCCTGGTCCTAATGAGATCGTTGTCCGGAATCGCGCTGTGGCAATCAACCCCATCGACTGGATTTTACAAAGAAATGGCACCGGCATGGGGTTGCGATGGATCAAATTTCCATTCATATTCGGCAATGATGTGGCCGGTGAAGTGGTTCAGGTTGGCAGTAAAGTCACCCGCTTCAAAGTGGGCGATCGTGTCCTGGGTCAGGCAATGGCTACCGATCAAAAAATCAATAATGCCGCATATGGAGCTTTCCAATTGTACACTGTGATATTGGAGCAGATCGCCTCGCCTATTCCAGATCACATGTCTTTCGAGTCTGCATCAGTGGTGCCCTTAGGCCTCACAACGGCAGCTGCCGGGTTGTTCGAAAAAGACCAACTCGGCCTCGAGTACCCTCGACTGGTGCCGAAGCCGACTGAAAAAACGGTCCTTATCTGGGGAGGCTCGACTAGCGTGGGATGCAATGCGATTCAGCTTGCAAGAGCTGCGGGATACGAAGTCATCTCGACAAGTTCACCCAAGAACTTCGATCTATTGAAGTCTCTTGGAGCCAATGAGGTTTTTGACTATAGAGACCCAAATGTCATCGAGAAGATTGTGAGGACTATGAAAGGAAAGCTACTGGCTGGAGCTATTGCGATTGGAGAAAACTCGATGTTCCGCTGCCTGGATATCTTAGGCCGCTGTGAAGGCAGCAAGCGTCTTGCAATGGCAACCTACCCAATTCCATCCCAGCCAAAGAGATTTGCAGCCTTACAAATTATCTTCTACGCTGCCACCTCAATGATTTCAATTGGTGTCAAGTCAAGGCTCCGCGGCATCAAGACAAGCTTTATCTGGGGATCAGTTGTTGGTGCTCCAGTGGGTGACGCCATGTATCGCGATTTCCTCCCTGAGGCTCTTGCAAAAGGCAATTTCAGTGCTGCACCAGAGCCGGAAGTTGTTGGACATGGTTTGGAGAGGATTCAGGAAGCAATGAATATACAGAAGAAGGGTGTATCAGCAAGAAAGGTAGTCGTGAGTCTAGACTGAAGATATCTTCAGAGCTCTAGTGAAGGAATTGTGATTAATCCACCTACTTAACTCTCTTTATTCAAATACCATAATAGAGTAGCTCATATTGGCTTGGATGCCCTGTTCGTATCTCAGAAGAATACTTCCAGAAAGATCGCATGTATGTAGTGCTCGAACAAAGTGATCATTGGTCAGTGGCTTCATAAGGATATCCGTAGAAAATCTAAACACATTATTAGAGATGACTGGTCAGACGCAAAGGCCAACTGACTTTTCCAGAGCCTCGTTGTGTACTTGTAAGAATTGAAGACAGAATTTCTGAGAGTGTTTTAGGTATTCTCCATGGTCAAGGGCTGTGTTGCCTTGTCCCGATGGACGCGTTCCTTAAGAAGGTCCGGGTTTTTTAAAAAAAATAGCACAATTAGTAGTACTATGGCTACTAAAGAAAAGATTTGCTAAGGTTAAAAGTATTTCAGTGTGCCGATTGCTGACTGTGCATAGCTCGGCTTATATAGAACGATGAGGGCGTCTGATCTGAAGTCCTCATGACAGGGGATCGGAATATTCTCAACAAGATTGAATGACCTAACGATCTTCCCCATGTTAGCTATTCGAGTTTTCAGTTTGGAGGAAATAAGTTGCTGTGAAATGATTGTCGTGTATACGAATGATAGAGTGGAGGAAGGGAAAGGAGTTTGAGGGTGAGGCCTGAAAGGATGCCGAATCAAGGCTGCAAGAATAAACATGACGCCTATCGGCTTTCTTGGGTATGTAGAATCGATCCAGTTTCTGGTTGTCAACGAATTGGTATAAGATGGTTAGTGGTGTTGGTCTGACAAATGATCTGTCCGTTCAGTTCAAGCCGGTCTATATACTCTTTACAGGTCACTCGTAATAAGAGCAAAAACCTGGTTGACCGAATTATAATGGGTTGGTGTCGGTGAGTTGCTCGTCGAGAGTAGGCAGCAGATCCAGGTCTGCGAAGAGTGTGGGGACAAATCCTCATTCGAGGCACGCTGGCTGGCGCAGATGCTCGCCACTTGGTTGTCGATCCAAGTGCGCTATTTTTCGCCGGCAACCACTGCTTTGGAGAAATAGACACGATATTAACAGAAAACGTAGCAGCGCGAACAGTCCTGTTGTCCATCACGAGTCTGTGCCCAGAGGAGAGCACCATGTCAATTCCGCCCCCACAGCGCGTGCTGTAAGGTAAATATCCAGCCGCTCTGACAGCTTAGCCTTATGCACAAGAACACAACTGCTTGACCTCACGAGCCTGTCGAAACTCCACAGACTGGTCACTGATAATTAAAATGGCACTTCCTAGCACTAAATTCGTAGGCCATGGCAACTAGGGGATGCAGTTCGTTAACAACTCAGGCTACATTGAAAGTCACTTCTACGTGACTGCTGGCAAGTGTCCGTTCCCGCTTTGATCCTCAATACATTAACAATTCTGTGTCTCTGCAGAGCGCCCTGAGACTCCACCACAGCCTTCATGCTTCTTTCCATTCCGTCGCGACCAAGGGTTTGTGGATCGCGGTACGCTCCTGTACCAGATTCACGACAGGTGTTCTGTGCCAGCATCTAGAGTCGCCCTGGTTGGCCTCGGTGGTGTGGGGTAAGTTCATCATGAGCACCACCTTGTGTCTTGTTTAACTCGGGGCAGTAAATCACAGCTTGCCATCGAGCACTGCTATCACACTGCTGAGCGATCGCCAGGTACATGGGTGTTCTGGGTTCATGCCAGCCATACAACCCGACTCGAGCAGAATTACCGGGAGATAGCAGATCAGGTCAAGCTTCGCGGCCGCAAGGATCCTCATGCAGACGTTTTCAAGCTAGTTCATGACTGGCTCCGCAATGAGAAGAACGGACCGTGGCTTTTGGTCATCAATAATGCTGACGATGTTGATGTTCTTTCTACACAACCACACAGCGACGACCAGAAGTTGCAGGCAGACCATGGCAACAACGCTAGCAATACCAGCAATCACCCTCTCCGCCAGCATCTGTCAGGTTATCTGCCTCCGAGCAGTCACGGCTCGGTTCTTGTGACGAGTCGAACAAGGCGAGCCGCTATACACATTGTCGAAGCCAGCGACATCATACCAGTCGAGCCAATGGATCATGCTGCTGCACATACTCTTCTTCGCAAGAAACTGGGAGGTATGCAGCAAAGAGATGAAGGAATTGTTGAGCTTGCAGCTGCGCTGGACTACATGCCACTCGCTCTTGTACAGGTAGCAGCGTACATTAGGGAGCGTGTGCCGAGATGCTCTGTGCATCAGTACCTAGAGGACTACCGCCAGAGTGATAGCAGAAAGACGAGCCTGCTCAACCAGGAGGTTGGTCGACTGCGACGGGATGAGCCGCAAGTAACCCTGTCCTTATAACCTGGCAGATATCGGTTGAATACATACGAAGCAAAAGACAATCTGCGGCAGACTTGCTGTCACTGATGAGCTTCTTTGATTGACAGGGGATACATGAAGATTTTATCCGTATCGGGAGCAATACAGTAGACAATCATGTGTCAGCTGATAGTATTGATCGTGGATTTGAGGATGACGTTCTTACCCTGCGAGACTACTCATTCATCACAACTACTACAGACGAGAAGACCTTTGAAAAGACCTTTGAAATGCACAGCCTGGTGCAGCTGGCAATACGCAAGTGGCTACAAAGTCAAGAACAGCTAGACAAGTGGAGGGAGTTGTTCATCTCCAACCTGTGTACACAGCTCCCTTCGGGAGAATATGAGAACTGGGAGAAATGCCAGGCACTGTTTCCACATGCAAGAAAGGCAATGGCACAGCGGCCTAAAGGACAGAAACCAATTGAGGAATGGGCTCTGCTATTACACAATGCGGCTTGGTACGCATGGCGAAGAGGAAAAGCAGATGATGCAGAAGATATGTCAGTAATGGCAATGGAGGCGAGGAGAGCAGTATTTGGTGAAGAGGATGTGCATACTTTGAGCAGCATGAATATGGTAGGACTAGCCCGGAGGGTTGGAGGTAGGTATGAGGAGGCGGAAGCGATGAACAAGCAGACGCTGGCACGGACAGATAAGGTGCTAGGGACTGAGCATCCCCATACGCTGACGAGCATGAGCAACTTGGCACCCATCACGGTTAAAACATCTCATTGTTGCTTGATATGCACTAAGAGATGTTAGTATCAAAAGCAGTTCTTAGTGGCGTTGAATCCATTTGCACACCTGATTGCTTTACTGCGTGGACTCTTGCGATTCTTGCGGAAATAGGCCTTGATCTTCTGGATCTTGTTTTATATAGCTTCGTCTACTGCATCCAAGAGCGTCATTGCCGCCTAAGGAGGTCTCGGAGCTGTCAAGCAGAGGAGACTTCGTTGGGTCTTCTGACCAGCGCGGCTAGTTGTAGTAGGGCTGATAGCCTTTATAGTCGCACTCATCACGTAGCGTCTTCTCGTACCTGGGTGTATCGTTAACGCGAATGGCACTTTGTGTATGAGAGCATTGAAGGTCAGGGACAAGGTATGTGCAGGCCTTTACTCCCGTGCAGACAGATCTCCATCGAAGACAAGGAGAATTAAAGAATGGCGACACCGTTGTTTTTGCTTTATACTTTAAGGCTGAAGTGTATTGCACCTAATTGGATTTAGAATGGGCTTATACCCAATTGCAGCAGTATTACCTTGAATGTTGAAGCTGCTATCTCTTCTGGTATTGGTCACTCTTCATTGACCTTCCTTGCAAGAGGGACAATGTACGCAACACCGGTTCTAGATGTATCTGGATACATTGGAAGCGACGTTACATACTCTATTCTTGAAACGAAGAGTGGCGGGTGCTGATTGTTACCGTTTGTGAATGGTGTGTTCACCTAATTCAATTAATGCTGAAAGGAATTGAGCTACACTGAAACGAACTTACTTCTTCTTCGTCACCCTCAGCCTTCGCAAGACTATCTGCCTCTGCAAATTCATCGCCAGGTAGCAAATCAGGCTCAACAGAAGTAACTGGAAGTTCTGGAAGGGGTTCTGGAATAAATGGAGGGAAAGCTTCAGGGAAGAATTTCATATTAGCGTTTGGCTGAACTCGGAATGGACCCGAAATGGATTTCAGCCACTGGTTTTCAAAAGCTGGGTGATTAACGTTGGACGAAACTGCGTCTGGTGTAATATTTGTTAAGTTTAGCCAACTGAAAGCTCGCAAAAAAAATCTTCCAGCAATCTGTTTTCCTAGGTGATAGCCAAGGATGACTCACTATAATCCCAGAAACGGTTGATCTGCCAACATGATGTTATTCCAAGCCAGGGCTTTCACTCTCGATTAACCATGAACTTGACACGCTAAGATTATTTAGTGTCTAAGGTGGAATAATTGAAACAACATGCAAGACACTCGCCAGGCTGTATCGAGAAACTTCGAAATCCACAGTCGCTCTCAATAAATTATTTTTGAAACACGGGTACTCAGAGACTCACTGATCGTGACGGAAGATCAAGGGCGGCGTTGCCGCGCCCATTTGTACCTGCAGGACAGCATAATTCCACCCGTTGCAAAATTTGGACACATAGACGGGTGGAGTTTGGACTAAGTTTCTTTGGTTCGATATCATGGTGTGTTGCCTTGTAGTTTGCACGTGTCCGGCGCTGGATCCTTAAATATGATAGTTACATCTTACACAACTTCTTCAGTCCCACTCAAAGAAACACTGCAGGCCCTCTAACTTACGCCAGAACTTCCTGCATATTTTTAGCATCTAATTGTTTGAACACTGCCATATTTCAACTCACATTCGCCTGTTGGCCTTCTGCATCCGCTTGTCCACTTTGCGCTGTGTGCTTGCCCGGCGCGCATTCGTCCTGCTCGAGATCACGACAAGCGACTTTGTTTGATATGTTTTGGTAGATGCCTTGTCAAAATGTTCGTATGGATCTTTATCAGCGCTTTTTCCGTGTCCAGCATCCCTACCAGGCACCTGATTAGTACCTGCGTTGACCTTCTTTCGGAATGCCCAGCTCTTGTAGTAAGCAGCTGTACCAGGAACGTCGCGTGGCCCATCGTTTAGGGTATACTCTACGGGTCCAGACAAAAGAGTTGTAGATCTTTGGTTTTTTGTGATATCTTTCTTTGCGACTTGGCCGAATGATGTGGGTATCAAGCCCGTGAGGTGTAATAAGATTGGATTCGGAGGGACATCTGCGTGGAATGTACCTTTGAGTGGCGCTTGAAACTTTGGGCGCTGAGACAGGGGCTTATCCGGAAACTTATAGGCCCTTTGAACCTGACAGAAGGTACTTGCGAGGTTGGTGTTGTATTGCATGGTAAACAATTTTATCGTGGACAGTCTGATATGCGTGTGAAGGCCAAAGTACTGTGATGGTAAGTTCAGGCGTTGCAATACTGAAGAATTTATCATTAGAAAAAGCTAGTGAAGGGAGCGATTTGAACGATGAGTACCGACTTTCATCTCACTATGTGAGTGAGTGAGGAGCGGTCGCATCCAGCCTCCACTTTAAGCAAGTTAACCACGCCCGAGTACCACTCAAGAAAATATAATATTAAAGGAGGATCGTAGGATAACAGGGTGCGACATGACTGATTGCCAGAGCGCTAGTTCGCTTTCAGGGTTTACGAACAAACCCCACCCTTTTTAATTGGATGCCAGAAGAGCAAGCCATCTGGCCAAACTTTCCAAAATCCCATTACCGAGTGTTACCTTCATTACCCCTCTGCACTGACGTCTTCCAAGATTGTCACTTGTGGAACTACAGCCCGTGAGTTAGTCTTTATTGTGAGGCAAAGCAGGAGAATCGAATTCTATGACAAACATTGGTGGTTTTCGTTCATCAATGCCATCAAGTGACGAAGCAATGGAGTCAACAAGGCGAACTGGAACGTAATTGTCGATGTTTTTTGTGCCTGGATAGCAGATTGGTATCGTGCTAGTGGGGACATACTTGGTATGAACTAGCTGCCAACGGGAGACTGGCAAATTCTCTGTCAACTTTGCAATGGATAAGTTGGTAGGTTCCAGGAAAATGCCCTTGTTATCCGTAGGATGGCAGTTGAAAAGTAGAGTAAGGCAAACGCAGTAGCGCATGATTCACGTCCAGTACGGGCTAGTTATTTATGCTGGTAAAAAAAAGTCGGTACTGTGTCAGTTTATAGAGTCCGTACTCTGTTACTTTCTAGACATTTCCCACCACTAGATGTGAATCATCCAGCCCTGCAGCTATCGGAGAGTCTCAGAGCTGTGTGGGTCGGTTGGAGCACGAAGAGCGTAGAAGAACTATCAGTTGTAAAGTCATATACAAAGCATGCAAGTGACTGGTAACAGTGTCCGATTGATAGCAAGCCATGGGTACATGAGTGAGTCTTTATACAGCCAATCTCTGGAAACTGGTAAAACTGTCAGCTTTGCTTTCCAGGCGACCGCGATCAGAAACGGCGAACTGACGGGAGGTAGTATTTGATCTCATCCGCGTCGAGACCCTGTATAGAACTATGGATCCGGCCCATTACATCAGTCTACTCTCAATGACCGAATGGCTCAGTGCTGTCATGTGTAGCGCATAGCTATAGGGCCTTGGCAAAATACTTGCTTTAGGGCCCGCGAGGTGGACATATGTAAGGATGCCTCTCATTGCATCGTTGCAGGTCTTGTGCTCGACGTTACGCTACGCTTCACCGAAAGCTTCTGCTTCTTACGACCCTTGCTATATATTTACTGTCCAGCTGATAGGACAATTTACATTGTGCAATCAAAACAGACTATAAGTACTGCAGCTTCAAGGGGTATGAACAGGAAGCAAGTCGCGGTAACAGCACTGGCGATATTTTTAATGAATCTTATGACGCTTGCTTGGCCAGCTGATGAGATACTAATGATTCCATCCGCCCTTCTCCTTACTAGTTGTTGTATCAGATTGGACCTGGGGATCCGCTGTCGAAGGATAGGTTCCTTGCTGTCAAGAAACATCTGCTACAACTAAGCAACACACAGAGCAGTATATAGTTGAGAACGCTAAATTATACATATCATTAAGCTGCTTCATGCACGTAATCTAGCGAAGAAATGAACATGGCGAAACAACCAAAATCTGTTTGAAGGACTTTTAGTACGAATAAGGAGTGAAAGGTGCATATGTTGATACAACAAGTTTCTTCTGCAACTCTTTCCCATAAGCAGAGAAGCGGTACAAAGCACGTGTATCTATGGGTGCTTGCACCTGCGGGAAAATCTTCAACAGTGTATATGGTATGTTCAGTCCGAATTCTAGTGCAGTGTGAGCTGCAGTCGGATTATGCTTTGTCGTATCGGATCTCGAATTTCAGGTCCATACAGACGTCAATACCGGCTTCGGTGTGATATCTGGCTCTCGTTCGCCAAGAATGGAAGGCTCTAGGGAGCACTCTGCCAGCAGCATCCACCTCACCCTCCCTCACCATCCCTCATATACAAACACAATCTTACTTCGAAATGCGTCGTCAACGCTTATCTTTGCCAAAATGATGCAGTCTTGTGAACTTAAGGGCCTCCATACTCAGGCATCACGTCGTGGCTGCATAATGAGCAGAGATTGGCGCTTAAACAAGCTTACAGATAGGCCAAAAAGGTTCGACACTCCCCTCAAGCCACCTTTAAAGAGCTATAGCATTTGACAGTCAGAGAGCTAAACAAGCGTCGAGAAAGGTGGCACATGTGCTGTGTCGCACGCTCGTCCATGGCCAAGATTTACCGGCGCTGAGCCCTAGGGGCGCTGGCTATCACCTTCGAGGCTATATCGAAGAAACTGGATATGCGCTTGCCATAACACGAGTACTACGAAGCGCATCGCAGGAGAAAGAAGCCTGTTGGAACGAGTTGTTTGAGGGGAAAGAACGTATATTAATGTTGCTGGTTCTTACACCGCTGCTGATTCGCCCAACGCTTAAAATGGTCTTTCCTCCATCCACTTGTCCAAGTCCGTGACTTTTGCTCGCCATTGACTTCGACCTCTTCTGGCTCGGTGTGTGCGCCGAAGCGCATACTGCTGCTCAAATGGCACTTTGTGAAGCCGTTCTCATTTGAATTAGGTGCTGCAATGGACGAGTACGACCATTGCACGCAATACTTGTTGCTTTCGCAAGACTCTTTACAGGCCTCCCACGAATCTTCTCCCTTCGATGCACGGTCTCCGTTTGGTTCACCTTCCTTCTCGAACAGAATATTCCATCGGTTATTCGCAGACTCAGAAGACAGGTTGTCCCAATCATGTCGAGTCTGATTAAGGTCCTCAGGAGCCATGAACCGGTACCACAAATCCGCATATCGCAACGAGTTGTCAATCTTGTGTTCGCTGGTTTTCTCCTTTATAAATTTATAAAGATCGCTCCCGATATCAGCAGAGACATGGTGCATCATAATGACCGGTTGACACCAAAGACCTGGCGAGAAAGTGATGGTAGCTGGATTGAATCCAGTTACGCCAGGCCAAAGGCTTACCATGTCGAGACCGAGCTCAGTCTTCAAGAAACTCTCGACCAGGTGCATTGCTGACGGATAGTCTTGAATCCTGGGGTCCCATTTCTTCCAATTTTGCATCGTCCTCTTCCGATCTTCGAACAAAATTCGCATAGTCTGGCGCGAAACTACGAAGGAGGTGCCACCCGCAGCAAAAGCATCCGGCACATTGGCGATTGGCGGATTACCAAAGAAGTGCTTCTGTTTTGGATCATGTTGGCTAAGCCAGTCCAGCAAATTTTCTCGTTCTATGAACGTCTCTTCATCTGTGAAAACATACCAGTCCCGCTCTGGTCGGTATTCCCACGTACTCTCCATTGCTCTGAGGACCTTGTATTTGGCCAATGTTCTCAGGATTGCCTGCTCTTTCATTGCATCCTTCTCCTGCAGTTTGCTCAGAGGCACGCTGTTCCTGGCATAGTCCAGCTGCTGTTTGTACCTCTCCAGTTCATTGTTTTTAGCCACATATTCTATGGGATACCTGGCCAAAACATCAAATACTGGGAATGAGCCAACATTCATCATCAGATCCCCCATTAACAGCAGCTCCTTGTGGTAGGCCTCGTCGAGGTACAGCAACGCAGGCGCGAGTTTCGTAAATGCATCGGTTGCGGCAGTAGTAACAGTAACGATAAGGTGATCGACTGCAACGCGGTGTTCACCTAGCGCTGTTGTAGATTTTGGTCGCTGGCTAGGGGGCAGCTCTTCATCGTCGTAATGTACAGGCCAACCCTTGATCCAGCAAAAAGCGTATACGAGAACGATGAAGACGAGGAGGCGAACCGGGCGCTGGATGAGGTGCGTCGTGTTGGCGATCATTGTCGCTAGCAGTGAGTGCGTCTCATCTGCTTGCAAACAACAAAAAAGGAGTGTCGAAAGTCAGTTGGCTAGTTGATGTATGAGTTTGCGGAAGAAGCGTGGCCCAGAAGTTGTTAGGAGTTGCTCAGGGATGTGGCCGACGCCCCCGAGCCCCTAACCCACGACTAGACGGCATGTCTGGTGGGGCTTTGCTCGTACCCGTATTCAATGGACGTGTGGCGGACATGCAGAACTGAGACATGTTCTCGAAGCAGCAAAGCAATTCAATCACCAGTTCGACATATCTCGTTTGTCCAACATTGTAGACCGTTGTCGCGTGAGTCGTGCCCTCTCCGCTTGGCGACGTACATTAATCGCCGAAATCCGGGCCAGACAAGCGAGTAGTAGTACCGAAGCATGCAGACAAGGATCTAACCTAATTCCCCTAGGGGAAGCTCATGGGTGCGATAGACTCTTGACGACATGAAGCCTTACCTTAAAGATCAATAGCGTTTAGTTCTGCGCCTACTCAATCACGTCACGCAACGCTACTCTAAGACACGTTGTCTGTGGCTCACCACCGGTAACATGTTACATAACCGCGAGACTATAGTATCCGCGTAGGACAACAGAACCACGCTTATGTAGTGGCAGCCGGTATGGTTTGTCCCCACGTTTTTTGAACATTTGTACCCCACGCTAGTGGTAGCATAAGCCAATTGCTCAATAGAGTTTAGCGCGCGATTTACATTCGCAACAACAGCGCAACACATAAGCGTCTCCGCAACACACAGGCGTCTTCACAACATATAGGAAAAACTCATGCACCATTTGCCCATATCATAATCAGTCATGTTGAGTCTCTATTGCTGAGTCACAGAAGGAATGCATCCACTTCAAGGCCTTCACCGCTTGCATAAAGAAGCCTATAACTGTCAGATAGAACAGCTGTCGCAGGCCAAACGCTGTCAGGCCCGAACCTTGTTACTCAGCTTGCTATGTGACGGCAAAGAAAAGAGTTGAGCTGAGGTGCTAGACATAATACAAAAGGATTTCCTCTTCCTCCTCCTCCTCCTCCTCCTCCTCACATCCATGACACTCTCATCCAGCCGTGCGATTACGGCACGCAACATGATTACGGTTTCGTTCTTCAATAGAGTAGGCACCGCAACCATGGTTCCAAAACACGGTGCTACTATTATTACAACCAACTCTGGAGCCGTCGATCAATTGTGAAGAAACCGATCACAAGCACAAGCCCAACAGGATGTCTCTCCAAACTGGTTATGTTCAAGGTAAGGCATGGTAAGTAGTGAAAGCTGAAGCTCCAGGAGAAACAACACGACTCTCTCCAACCAATCAGCCTAGCCCGCATAACCTCGGTCCACAAGCAGATACCAGCACAGAGGATAGTGATTGGATCGGCGACCCACGCCAAGACACAGCGGATGCAGATAGTCTGCACATGCTGCAGTGTATCTTCGATAGGGCTGATAGGCACGAGGCAGGATGTTAATACCAAGGCGTATGTTGCCAGAATGTGGGATTGGAACAAGTCTTAAGCCGGTGGCACCGTCACAAGTCGTGCCGTGCTTGCTAAGGTCCTATCTGCTTCTAGCTGTATCGTATTCACGGCTGATGGGCATGGCAAGCGGTCTACGCGACGCAACTCAAAAATGATCGCATCAATTAGTTCCACTTTTGCAGACTAGAACCCATACTTGGCCTCTTTCGATGCTTCTGCGAGATTTGCACCAGCGGTGATAGCGCTGCAAGCAGTCGTGGCTTTATGCATAGCCAAGGGCGATATTTTCACTCTATTTTGTGCAATTGCGTGGGCTAGGAAGGTTGCGACTGCGGATCATGCAATTGCTGAAATATGAGCACGAAGCCCCGGGAAGTTGTTGACATTGCAATTACTTGGTAGTCTAGGGCCAGTAGCAATGGTGACCGAATGGTACAATTTGAAGAATGATAGAGATTGAACAGGTTTATTTAAAACTATGTTGTATACAACAGCAGTTGCACCGAATTGTCCTTCGCCTCGTCCCCATCTATGCATTTTGATCAACGCCCCTGACTTCCTCCATCCAGAACAACCCAAACTTCTAAGCAAGTTCTGAAATCAAGAAGAGAGCTCAGAGGTGAAAAGCGAAGTTAAAAGTACAGGGAGAGGTCGTGTTATAGAAGTACAAGTTAGCTGTTTCCAATCCGACCACACCAATCCTCTTAGCGTTCTCGAACCAAAATATTTTTCGAGCAACCTGAGAAACGATATGGGATATTTCGTGTGTGACTTGGCAATAAAAGCTTCGAACTGGCCCGACCCAAGAAGAGTGCAACTCTAGTAAATAGCAGGTTGAAGGCATGATGAGAGAACGCCGGCGTTGACTTGCATAAGAGAGCAAACGAATGATCTGATAGAAAAGTTATGCAGAACTGTGAGACGTGGTCGATACTAAAATTCTGTTGCCATGCTCTCAGTGAACAATTGAGGCACAGAAAGTCGTATAGACGCTGGTGCTGCCGCTATTGTTGTGTGGGAATATAATGCTGGCGGTTCAAAGTGAGGTTAAGGTGCCAGATATGTATGCTAAAGTAGCCTCGCTTTCGCAAAACGTCGTCGCTTGTAGTGATAGTGGGTGTCGCGGCATCTAGCGACGGATTACAGATCCAATAAGGTCGACTAATGCACCTACCGCAGTAACAGTAATGCGACCCCAAGGTAGTGAAGGGAGGGTGAACCGGCCTTCCGAGGGAATATTGCGTACTATTGAGGCGCTGGCACGATTCTTAACGTATACCAAATCTAGCGATAGATCATTCACCTCAACTAGTGATGTGAGGCCCGTAGGCGCACGCGCGCGGTTGCTGTGACTTTGAGACCAGCTATGCTCTTCTACACCGGCTTCCATGTTATATCCCGCGACAGGTACGATGAAATGGGTGGCTTCAGCCATGGTTGTATCGAGCTCTACAGTTGCTTGTGCCTTCTCAACAAATTCAATAAGATTGAGCGCGTTGTTTTGCGTGCTGACTGTTTTATCACCGACTGGAGGCGCCGCACAAGGTAAAGTTCTAGGTACTTTTGTGACACTTCTCACAATCTTATCTCCAGCAATGAGATCAACCACAGGAGTTCGGTGGGTGTGGTTATCGTTAAGAGCAATTGGTGGAACCGTTGGCTCTTTGTCAATACGAACATTGACGATTGAAAGTGAATCAGATGGTGTGCAAGACAGAGTCACGCCTGAAAACGTGCATGAAGTCGGTTTGCGGGTCTCTTCCAAGGCGCGCCCATTGACCTGATTGTGACGAATACCTCCAGTGGCAGTAATTTCCTTCTCCCAGAAAGGCTCCATAGGTTGCATTACGTCGTCGGTTTCGTAAGGCGGAATCGAATTGTCACAGATGGTTGTCTTGTTGGTGTATTTGTGCTGTGTGCTATGCTCCGAAACGCCCAATATGTCGTTGATGTCGAGACTGTCCGAAATGTGGTTGAAATCGGCAAACTCGCTAGAAGTTTTGACCTCAGCGTCTTGATTATTAGAGATGATATCAATGGCAGCAGTATCAGTATTGTGCTGCTTTGTGTCAGTCAATATGTAGTTGTGTGTCTTGGGGGACTCATATACTTCATCAAATTGGCCTTTCTTCTCATAGAATGATACTATGAGAGGTGAACCGACCGGAGTCTGTGAATCATCTTGCTCCTCATCTGAATGGCTGTCATAACACAATGGTGGGGGACATGTCGGTTGAAACGAGAAACCGGTCTCCCTGATGTAATCGCCCTCGCTATCTTCTTCCCAAGTCATGGACTGCTGAAGGGGGGATCGCCTTATCATGGCGGGCAATTTCATGTCAAATCCCATTGCTTTTTTGATACGCAACCAATTAGAGCTATAGTCAGTGCGCTTAAGAGGGCAGGCGAATCCGCCCTCGCGGCTGTAGCTCATCTCAACGTAAGCCGGGCGGCGGAGCTCATCATCGTTCCAGAGAGCCTTGATTGCCCGCGCTAGAGACGGCCGGTGATTAGGGTGAACTGAGGCGTAGTCGAAGGTGGACTTGCGCGCCACTGGTACAGTGGGATGCTTGAACTCCAACTGATTCCGTAAGGCAACGGGGGTAGGTATAAGTTGCAACAGACCGAAGTTCACCATGGCTGTGTTTATGGCAGACTTATAGGCAACAGGGTCAAAGTCGTCCTCATAGTCTTCATAATCGCTCTCATAGTCATTTTCATAGCTGCTTTCATATTCGGTCCAGTTGTTGATGGTAGTGAAGGTGTACATATAAGTATCCATCTTAGAAGTTACGAGTGTAGTGGCTGGAAAGAGTGGAGCGTGTTTCTGCCTGAGTGCAGTTGAGTGGTGAGTGAGGTCAAGTGTTGATTTGCAGATGGTCTAAAATAATCTGTTTAGGAGGGGGCAGGGGCACGAAGCTTTTGTAGGGCAGTAACGATGGTCAAGGTGAAGGTGAGCTTGCAATTAGCGCAAGCGTATAACCATGGGTAACGGCCAGAAACGTGGGCCCTGCACCCTGTTGAGCACGTGACAGAGCCCTAAAACAAAGATAGGGGCTTTCACTAAAAGAGCATTGGTAAACTCCAAGCAAATTGAGAAGAAGAGCTTACTGTAATAGCGCTAACTCAACTGTGCAGATGTCAGAGCCAAGGTCCCACATAACTATCCTAAAATCAGTACTATGCATCAAGCAGGACCAACAACGCTTATCAATTATACGAACAGAGCAGTCCGTACATAACTTTTGTTGATAGATCACTGAAATGTATAACTGTATTGAATGACGCCAACATCCAAGTTTGATTAGAACATAAGGGCAGCAGTACAGAATATAATATCTGGTCGCGTTTAGGAAGCTATGCATTTATCCGAATAAGGTTCCATGTCTCACGAGACCTTAATAAGACGGTATCAATAATGAAATAACCTGAACGACATGCAAGTATTTTTAGTTGAAAAAAAGGAGGACGAGGCTGTACATACATCAACTGTTTTCTTCTTATCTGCAGCAGCAGCAAGTAGTGCTTGATGAAGTCATCATGGAGGTGTATAGAGAATGTGTGTGTGACTAGCAACTGGAACGGTAGTCCAATGCAAGTGACTGTGCCTTTGCAGCTTCTCTTCAGAAATTAAAAGTACGATTCTGTATTGCAATGCTACAATCGTAAGATCTGTATCATCACTAAAAGCCAATAAAGCCATGAAACAGGTTAATATATTTAGAGGCAGTTCTTCTGCACTCAATTGTAGTTACAGCGTATGGATATCATGGATTGCCGTCAGTGCACAGGCTTTACGGTCTGGACTTTGGACGACTACAAAATTTCAGGTGGCCTGTAAAGTGTGCGTCGCTGCAGTCCTTCAGTACGCCGTATTCAAAAACAAGAAAACCACTATCCAAGGTTACTTCGTCCTCGATATCCGTGTCTGAGCCCGGATTATATAGAAACGAAGGACCTTATGAGCCAGTGTCACTCTGATAAAAGACTGACCCGAGTTCCCAACCTGTCACTGGAAAGTCTTTGCCATTCATGCCTGCCATTTTTGCCCACAGGAAAGAGTAGCCAATCTTCATAGAGATTTGTGCATAGCGAAGCTTTGCCTTGCGCATATCATTACAACAGCAAGATAGTTTTCTTGGTGATACTCTCACCTCACCAGAGCTGACGGCCTGGCGGAGACGTACAGTGCTTCTTGGTTTTTGCACCCCTTGTCTTCGAGCCCAAGAAACAAAACCTACGTTTGTGCCAGTAGAATTTGTCAGATCATCCACGTCTTTATTTGGTGTTGTACGTGAGCCAATACCATGATTCCAGGCATCACGATTTCTATTCCAGTGACGGGCGCATGGAAAAGGGCAGTTAGCCTGCACACCATGTTACTTGTATAGTCCAAATTGAAGACGATGCGTAATGATAGTCAAGACAGACACGTATGGTTGCTGGTGCACGGTGCATACAGATGTTGACTGAAATCTCATACTTGATAGAGCTGCAAGTAGCGAGAATGATGTAGACAGACCAAAAGCATTTCGTTAAAAGTCTTTCGAGTGTTACGGCCGAACTGATGCCTATCAGAGGATGGAGTCTGCTCCAGTCTGACAAGAGTCATCACAGTCGATCAAGCTCTGTCTTCTGGTCCGCTTCTCCCAAGTATTTGTTGGCCATTCTATCATCTATCAACATGGTTGTAAACAAACAGCTAGTCGGCGAAGACATCGTCTACCCCCAAGAGTAACAAATGGGCAGTAAATTCGGACTCCACCATCTTCTATGTCAATGCTTTTGCTCGTTGTATTTGGTGATTCTGACGATCTTTCTATGTCGTTGACTTCCTGTGCATAACCGTTGCCGCCGCCTGCTTCTTGTTAGTAATGTTAACCACATACTTCGTGGGCAGCTTACCTGGTGGTTCGGAAAGACCAGTGTGTCAGCAATTACAACATTCTCCCTCCTTCCGGCCGTAAAAACGACCACTTCCGCGATATCATCCCCGGTCAATGGCTCAACTCCCTCATAAACCTTCTTTGCCTTCTCTTTATCTCCTCCAAATCTAACCACACTAAACTCCGTCTCCACTTGCCCTGGATCAATCTCAATAACCCTCACCCTGCTAGCAATCAACTCTTTCCTCAACGCGTCTGTGAATGAACGAACGGCAGCCTTGGTAGCGCAGTACATGCTGCCGCCCGGGTACGGCTCGCGACCAGCTATCGAGCCAATGTTTATGATATCGCCGCGGCCACCGTCAGGGCGGGCGAGAAAGATGGGCAAAATGGCTTGGGTCATTGCGATTAAGCCTGTGACATTGGTTTGGAACATGACATTGATGTCGTCGCTCTTGATTTCGGGAGCCTTATCAACGCCCTTGACAAGTCCACTATTCGGTATTAGCTTCGATGGCCCGGTTCGTTGGATCTACAAGTGAGAGAAAGATGTCGGGGGGAGGGGGGGGTCACATACGCGTTGTTCACCAAAACATCGACTTCTTTGAACTCTGTCGGCAGGTTGCTTACAAACGCATTTATCTCCTGGACATTACTGACATCGAGCTTTACCACATGCACCTTCACGCCCTTTGCAAACCCTTCAATCTCCTTTTTGACTTCCTTTAGTGCATCTTCGCGGCGAGCGGTAAGGATAAGCTTCAAGTCATCTGGCTGCGTGCGCGCAAACTCCAGTGCTGTGCTCTTGCCGATTCCTGAACTGGCACCAGTAATCAGGACGGTTTTGCCTGCAAGACGCTTGGCTTGAGAGCTGGACATTCTGGCAAAAGCTGTAGAGAGTAGAGAGGGAATGTGATTCAATGGGGAACTTGTTGCACTGATGCGGGGTCTGAGGATAGCTTTTGTAGAGCGGGAAAGGGTAAGGGTGCTGCGGATAATGTTTCCTGCGCCGAGAAGACTCATGTAAGGTACGAGGTGTCAAAACAGGGCAATTGGGTCTCTTGAAGGGGTTATGGTGGTGATTGGAGGGATCATAAGAAGAGGGCGCGGATACTCGAGGTGGTCGGGGAATCTTAGTCCGGAAGCTATTCCGATCTCGAGTCAGGATTAGGAGCTTGGACGGTGGGGTGGGATAGCACGAATCTGTGGAGGTTCATTTCATCATTTCTCATAGAACCGATATTGTAGATATCGAAGTCGGCGTTATAATATACTATTAGTACAAAAATAGAGTCATACGTTACACATAGCTGCAAGGTTGATCATTCATTCAATTCGTTTGATTCGTTTGGTTCGTTTGATTCATTCGAAGCCACCATAGTGGCTAGTCGTATCATCATATATACTTTCACATATTAGGGTATCTTTGCATCCGCCTTGCTATAAGTGAGGTGCATTTAGGCCTTGCCCTTCCTCTTCAACTCAGCCTCCTCCTCTTCCCTCAGCTCCTGATCGAGCTTAGCGCCAGCACTGGGCTCGTTGCCGTGGGCCTTCGCAGGCAAAGTAGCATCAACCTTGCGTAGGCGGTCCTCCTCACTCAGCTTCTCGTCCTCCTTCTCGCGCTTTGACTCGCGCTCGAGCTTGTTGGCGATGGTTCGCTCATCCTCTATCATGTCGTTATTATGGCTGTACTTGAACAAGGGAGTGGCAAAGAAAAGATGAGGCTAGGAAAGTTTAAGGGCTTTGAGGAGAACTTACTGGAGTCCTGGGCCTTGTGGGAGTTCTCTTTGCCCTCGTGGAAGCGGTTCTCCTTTTTTGCTTGCTCAAGCTCAGAGTTTGTGTAGTTGCGCTGGTCACCGGCCTCGTAGACCTGAGAGTTACCGACGTTGGAGGTTCCGGACATTGTAATATGTGTTGAGGTAGATTTGGGGTTTTTGGCGCGAGATTATTGTGATTTGGGCTGTTTGAGATGGTAGATGAGAAAATATTGTATTGTCTTGAAGTATGCAGACCCTTTATAAAGGTCGTGTGCAAGACACAACGATGACGTAGTCGCATGCTATGATCTCATGGTGGGGAAAATGCACGCCCAAAATTCGGTCTTCGAAAAATAATTCGGCACGATGATGCGCAGCTGCGGGACGAAAGTGGACTTGAATGCGTTCCTGGCCGATCTCTGTTGCCATATGTCACGATCTTCCAAGTTCGTGTCGATGTTGCGGCTCCGCGTTGTGGAAGATTTGGCAATATGCAGCCAGTGAGCGGCGACTTGCACAGCTTCCTCAATCTCGAATCCATTCTTGTGCCACACTAAACTAATTCAATCTATTTGCGCCTTGCCAGACTAACTTGCGGACACGTATGGTTATGCAAAACTGCGCTTGGTCAACCATTTATCCACCAAAGCCAAGGCCTCCTTCGGCTTGTCAAACGGTACCATGTGCCCTGCTCCGTTGACGGTGCTAAGTGCGAACGTTGTATCTCTACCGCTACCAGTCATGATCTTGACTTCCTTGAACCAGCCAACCTCGTGCTCTCCATCCTTCCATGTCCTCTTGCTCTGCGCCACAAACGCTGGCTGTCCCTTCCACAGCATTGAGTTCGCCCACTGCAGATTCCCCGCCGTATTGCACGCAAGATCGAGATTACCCTGATAAAATAGCACATCAATGCCTTTTTCCAGTAAATACAGCACTTGCGGCTGCATGCTAATACCCAGATCATTCGTTAGCGAAAAAGCACTCGCGATTGCCTCAGAATAAACACTGTAGTTGCCAACTGCTTTGGGTACATGCAGTGCTCCGTACACCCAGGGTAGATTAAGATATTCTCCTATCCTCTGAATTTCGGGGTAGCAGAAGTCATCACCTGTCTCACAGGGACGCGTGATGTCGAAGCGGTTGCGGCCTCCCGCGCCAGACTCGCCATCGTAGTGAACAATCACGCCGTTCCAGCAAACTTCCTCGCTGGCCAGACAGATTGCGGGGTCCGGATGGTTGTAGCAGACACGGGTTAGCTCTAGGCAGCGAGGAAGATGAGTGGCCATGATGTCACAGCGTGTTTGGTTGAAGACAGGAGACTCGACACCTGGGTTCGTCGTGCAAAGCGTCTCCCAGTAGCCGAAGGCTGTGTCGAGTGGACTGACGTATGCATTGCCAACGAAGATTGACTGCAGATTTATCTGAGGTCGCTTAGGATAAAGCAGGTTCTGGGAGACTATCTGAGCTCCCAATGTGGGGACATAGTGGCCCTGCTGCACATCAGCTGGAATTATTCGAAGTTGTCAGAGAACACACCGCATAGCTTTCTCCTGTGACGTGAAAAGCCTTATCCTTCAACTTCGGGAAGACATCACTCGTGAATAGTTGCAGAAAATGATGCATATCCTCTGCAGCAGTGAAGCTTGTTGCAGGGGTTGGGACGCCCTCATCGAGATAGCTGAAACCAACATCTGCCGGCTGGTCAACGTAGATGACGTTTGCGTTCTTGCTCCATCCATACTCATTGTGGACAGTTGCGTTACCATACTCATTAATCAAACAAGGCCCATTCTCTTGAAGCATACCAATCATGCCCGATCCACCAGGGCCACCAGTGAGCCATAGCAATAATGGATCTTCGGATGGCTTGTCCTGTGATTCAAAGTACCAGAAGAAGATGTGTTTCGAGCCAACGTCCAGCCAGCCGGTGTATTGCCTCGAACGTGCGTCACAAAGGGTGTCATTTTGCTGCTGTTTAATCCGGATAGAATGATGCTCCGAAAATTGACTCTGATAGACCTGAAAGCCTTCAACTTCGGGAGTGTTTTGAAAGGGTACTTGGGAGAGCTCGGCGCTAACTCCAGCCACAAGCAATAGAGGAAGAAATTTCATAGTTCGATGTAATCAATAAAGCAACATTTGAAGTTTGATGATGCTTGAAGAAGGCCAAGATCTACCTAATGTATGTATGGTGAGCGATGCCTGAAGTTGCAACATCAAGTGCTGACATCTAGGTACCCGCGCGATAACTCGGCTAAACCTGCCTTCCCTGCGATTCTACCTTCCCTTTCCCGACCTCGATCATCACCCTCACCGTTCTCTACCTCGTACGCGCCATACATTGAATACAGTACTATTGCGCAAAACAAAATTGTCATTGGACACAGCGCGACTCGCAAAACTTTGTCTTGACACAACGCGTTTTTTTGGACAATCACAGATACCAAAACACCTACAATACTTGCTGCAGCTGAACCATCGTACTTGGTCACGATGCCATACAACAACACTCCAATTGCACCTTCAAAGGAAGTCACTGGCCATGTCTCTCTTCCCCGTATGTCATTCCCTCTGTCTTGCTCAATCTCGTCTAATATATCTAGTTGCGCGGGTCCAAAAAATAATCAATGCAGACCCAGAACGCCTCACAGTGACAAAAAACGCGTCCTTTGCCATCGCGCTCGCAACAGAAATGATGATCCAGCACCTCGCCACTACAACACATAATGTCATTAAAGCAGAGCGCAAGCCACGGCGCAACATCCAGTACCGCGATGTCTCAGGTGCAGTGAGTAAGACGGATAACCTGGAGTTCTTGGTCGATGTCGTGCCCAAAACAACACAGTACGGCGCATGGAGGAAAAGGAAGGCTGTGGAACTGGAACAAGAGGCAAGGGGAAAAGCGAAGGAGGTTAATGAAGGCCCGCTGGCAGGTGAAGACAAGGGGAAGGGAGTTGAGACCGAGATGAGCAAGGGTACGATCGCGAATAGCATGACTCAGACAACGCTGCCGCCTATATCGATACACTCAGAAGCCGCGCAGTCGCTGCTGGCCAGAGCAGAATCTAGCCAGGCGACGCCAACAACAATAAACGGCACAAAACTTGATCCGCTGGCAAGGAAAGAGCTTGTCCCAGTTGTGCCGGAGACAGAGGCTATGGATGTTGATGGAAGAGTCGGCGAGGAAAAGGTTGCAGAGAGTGAGGGCGAGGAGGATCCCGCGGCTATGCAAATTGAGATGGAGATGCGCGGGCCGCAGAGAACAAACGAGGGTGTGAAGGAAGAGAGTGCGAATGTAGTACCGAGCACGAGTGCGGCGCCAAGCGTGAATACAGCACCGAGTGTGATGATTAGCTCGGGAGGGTTTACTGCCATTAATGGGCGCTAAGGGATGGAGGAGAGATTTTTTTAAAAGAAAAAAAAGGAGGGGAATTGCGGGGTGCATTGCATAAGGATTGGTGTCAAACGGCTTGGTGTTATGTTGCGAGCTCCACGAGCAAAGATGGAAGCAGTCAGTTGGACCAATGACCAAAACATCATTCGGGCCACCGTAGTCTATCTGTTCCCTGATCTTCCCCGATCCTCCAGCTCCTCTCCATCGTCTTCATCGATTACAAAAGTATCCTGCTCAGCCCTTCCCCCGGAGGTCCTCGTTATAACCGGACTGCTCAGCCTAACCTCCCCACTTCTTCTCCCCATCCCTATCACTCCCAGCCCTCGTTGCCAAACCCTGTATACTTTCCCAGAAACAGCAACAATCACACGGTTGAGTCCCTCCATCCTTTCGTCCTCGCCAATGCCACCTACATGGCTACCATGTCCTTGTGCTTCCACCTTGAACTGATACTTCAAGCAGTCCTTGACAGTGACCAGGCCAGTAAGGCGACCGCGGTATTCAATTAAGATTGCCCGTGGCCCCATTTTCTTGAACACCTCCATGACCGTCTCCAGCGGCAGGCGTGGGTGAACAGTGAGAGGCGTAGGGTCCACAAACTTGCTCAAATCGACCGCGTCGCCTAAAGAGGAAGTTGAGGACGAAGCAAATGAGATCTTGCTCGGACCGCTTACGCCCTGGTCCTTACGCGCGCGGTCCAGAGCGTACCGCAGCTCGGTGCGGCCTATATATCCTAACAAGACCTTGGAGGAAAGATTCTCGACGATGGGGTATCCCTGGTATGCGTTCTCCTTCATGATACTTTCTACCTGATGGAACGACATACCGGTCGCGGGCAAGCAAGCAATGGAGCTGGACATGACTTGGTTTACTGGGACGCCGAACGTATGCTCTTCTTTATTGTCTAGGAATGGATATCCATTCAGATAGATCATACGATCAGCAATACCGCCGTGCCCGAAGCGCTCGGACACTGCTTTGGTAACACCAACAACGATCATGGTGGGCAAGATGTACGTCAGCGCGCCCGTGATTTCGAACATAATCACCACAACCGAAACGGTGATGTGCATTATTCCTGACAGCGCGGCCGCGGCCCCAAGAAACGCGTAGGTGCCAGGTGTGATGCAAGGTGCGTCGACAGGACAGGCAGAGAAGAATGCGCTGCCGGGAAAGGACTCATGGAGCGCTTGAACAAGGATGCCAATCATTCGGCCGAAGGCCGCACCGATGGCCATACTGGGTACAAAGATGCCGGCAGGAACTTTGCATCCGAAGGATATTATGACTAAGAGGGTGCGGAGGGTGAAGGCGACGAAGAGGGAGAAGATCATGTGCCAACGTTGGTCACGGCTAGTTCGTCAGTATTCGTCTTTCAAATTTTTATGCAAGAAATAGTAGTCGGACTTACTCGCACAGTTTGTCGTAGTCATGCCCACCCTCGCACTCTTGGAATAAGATTTCCATGCTCTCTGTCATGTCGATGCGCAAGAACATGTTCGGATAACAAATCAACGCCGTAACAACAGCTAAGACAACTGCTTCTGTGATTGGGTATGCGGAGAGGTACTTCTTGCGGAAGACCTGCATCTTGAGGTTCCATTTGATAACAAAGGCGCCGTAGAGACCGCCGAAGGCACCGATGATGAGATAGAAGAGAATCTCGAAAAAATGCCACGAGCGGTCATATTTGACCTGAAACATGACGAGTTGACCGGTACGGAACGGGTTCATTGCCTAGAAACCAAAGGTTAGTAGGTGTACGTCGACACGGAAATGCAGTGAACGTACAGCCAACACGGCGGTGGCCACCAACGCACAAAAGTAACTCCTCCACATGGTCTTCAGCGGGAAGTGATTGCACATTTCCTCAAGACTGAACAGAACGCCTCCAATTGGACTTCCAAACGCAACACCTACACCCGCCGCCGCACTCGCGCTCAGAATCTCCCTTGTCTTGGCAGCATTCCGTCGATACTTGTCGAAGAATCTACTAATCACATTCCCCGTACAGACGGCATAGTGCACACTCGGGCCCTCTTTGCCCACACTCAGCCCTGACGCAATCGCCAGCGGCAAACCAATACTCTTGATAAACAACGTTGCCGCCCCGAGAAAGCCCTTCATCACGAACCCTGCAATAATGCACTTCATCTCACTGATCCCGCTTCCAGCTGCATATGGAGCGAAATTCTTGACCAATGTAGCTGCCGTGAGCGCAAAAAGCCCCGCAAAAGCCATGTACAATATATGATTCAGAGGCCAGACAGTGCTCCAGCGTTTCCACTCAGGACACCCCTGCTCAGCACCCCAGCAGCAGAAGTTTTCGTTGAGATAGAAGGCAGTAGAGCAATGCCCCAGTTTGATATCGCTCAGCCACTCAGTCACAATGTTGAGGAACGCAGCATTTAACCCGATTGCAGCGCCCACTAGCGTGACGACTATCCACGCCTGGCCCGCATCATACGCTTCTGCGATCTTGCGCCTCCATTTTCCTCTGCCCCGTCCCAAAAACACTCTTCCAGAGCTGTTCTCGTGCCGTCGTGAAAGGCGGCTTTTCCGCCGCGCTTTCCGCCGCAGCGATTCCCGCGCCGCATCTTGCACCCAGTCTATTGTCGTAAAATCCTCATATCTTTTGATCTCAGCAATTTCAGACGCAATCGCTGCATCGGCCTGGGCGTTCGACACTGCTTCTGGGTCGTCATATGTTTGTGCGGACTGCGATGTGTTGCGGCGACGTAGAGACGGTGCAAAGGAAGCTGTTCGGGGCTGAGAGGGTCGTGATGGGCGCGAGCGTGAACGCGAGGCTGAGGGGCGATTCATCGCATTGTCAGTGGTGTGGTGTTTTGTTATTGAGTGCGAGGATGATAATATCTTACTCGAGGGTAACGCTGGACGTTTGGTGTTTATGCAGGGTAGCTATCTTTGGAAGTTGCGGAGTTGAGCGCGGAGGTCCGATCGACGTCAGTGCATAGGGCTGCTCAATGCTATAAGCCTGAGAACCACCCACTAGACCTACACAGATGGTGTCTATGGTTAACGGTTTTGGCTCGTATAGCTCGCTGATAGCATTACTGAATCTCACGTCAATGTTCAATGGTACTTGTGTCGTGCACATAATGCTGTCTTCAACACATTGTTATGTACGCGTTCATACTGTAAAGGAAAACATGAAGTCACTTGGAAAATCGACGTCCCACGTCCACATACTGAATCGATGTATGATCCCATGGAGCGACTGCGTAAAGGGTTCTGAGGTTGTCGGAATACCCACATGAACCTTCAACCATTGCTTCACGGTGCGGTGTCCGTATTTTTGACAGCACTTCGGTAGTGGAACCATATCTTTATTGAATCTCGTCCATCGCGTTTCGTTTTCGCAGGGTATCATCGTAATCTCTATCGTCTATTCATATGTTTTCTTTTCCAGTCCAGGAAAAAAAATAACTCCATAGCCCAGGCTAGCTAAATTGCTTCTATCGTGTATCGCCCTTGCTGATGCGCCTTCTACTCCATCTCAATAGTGCCAGGAGGCTTGCTGGTGACTATTTGAGTGTTAGCATCTGGTCATTCCCATATATTGAAGAGACAAACTCACTGTCGTAGACAACACGGCAAACACCGTTGACCTCGTTCACAATGCGCCTCGAGACGCGCTTCAGGAACTCTCCATCAAACGGATACCAATCTGCAGTCATGAAGTCGGTCGTTTCCACCGCCCTCAGTGCAATGACCTGGTCATGCACCCTCTTGTCGCCCATAACACCAACGGCCTTGACGGGCAGCAGCGCCGCAAACGCTTGGCTGATATTCCTATACAGCCCCGCCTTCTTGATCTCCTCAATGAAGATGGAGTCGGCTTCACGCGCGATCCGCACCTGCTCGCGGGTAACCTCACCCAAAATGCGGATGGCAATGCCCGGGCCTGGGAAGGGATGGCGCCAGACAAGCTCCTCGCTGATACCAAGCTCCTTGCCCAACTCGCGGACTTCGTCCTTGAAAAGCTCGCGCAGGGGCTCGATAAGCTTGAGATTCATGTTTGCCGGAAGACCGCCGACGTTGTGGTGAGTCTTGATAGTTTGGGAGGGACCCTTGAAGGAAAGAGATTCGATGACGTCAGGGTAGAGGGTGCCTTGAAGGAGCCATTCGATTTCGCCAGCGTTGGGGGTATTGTGGGCTTCGGCAGCAATCTCCTTTGCTTTCTTCTGGAAGATCTCTATGAAGGTATTGCCGATAACTTTGCGCTTTTGCTCAGGGTTATCGGTGATGCCCTTCAGGCGATCGAGGAAGAGGTCTGATGCGTCAACGACGGTCAGGTTGATGCCCAAGCCCTTGTCAAGGGTCTCCTTGACTTGCTTGGCCTCGTTCAGACGGAGCACTCCGTTGTCAACCATGACAGCGTGGAAGCGGTCGCCGATGGCCTCCTTCATCAGCTTGGCAGCAACAGTGGAGTCGACACCACCGCTGACAGCGCCAATGACCTGACCCTTCTCTCCGACAAGCTTCCTGATGCGCGCAATCTCCTGATCGACGAACTTGCCCATGGTCCAGTCGGTCTTTGACTGACAAATATCGACGGCGAAGTTCTTAAGCAGCACTTTGCCCTGGGGGGTGTGGGTGACTTCTGGGTGGAACTGGATGCCGTACATCTTCTTGGTGCTGTGCGCAATACCGGCATAGGGCGAGTTGCTGGTGGTCGCCACTGTGACAAAGTTTTCGGGCATGTGACTCAACTTGTCGCCATGGCTCATCCACACCTCAATGTCATTCTCTAGGCCCTTGAACAGCTCGTCGACATGGCCGCCGTGCTGCTGGAGCTTCAAGTGTGCGTGGCCATATTCCCTCTTCTCGCCGGCTGCAACGCCTGCGTTCTTTCCAAAGTGCCACGCCATCTCCTGCAGGCCGTAGCATATTCCAAGGATTGGCACGCCGAGGTCAAAAACCGCGTGGTCGACGTGCGGCGCACCCTCTTCGTAGACCGAGTACGGGCCACCAGAGAGAATGATGCCCTTGGGTGTGAAGTCGAGGTCGGCAAGCTTGGTGGTGCATGGCAGCATCTCCGAATAGACATTGAATTCGCGCAGTCTTCGAGTGATCAGATGCGTGTATTGGGACCCAAAATCGAGCACCAGGATGGTGTCGAAGGTCTTATGTGGGGGAATAGGGTCCTTGACGTCGGTAGTCATTTTGTCTGCCGGGGTAAGAAATTGAGATGTGAGAGAGAATGGGGAATGAGAAGAGGAAGTGTGGAAAAGAAGGGCTCCCAAAGAAAGACAACGACGGTGGAGGGGCTGACTCGGGGAAAAACTCAGGTGGGGCACACCCAAAATTTATGATTAGATAGCGCGGACGCGCGCGCAGGTATGCCGATGCTATAGTATGCAAGTTTTGGTAGCACATCCATACCACAGAACATACACAAAATGGCCAAGAGGAAACAGGACCCAGAAGAACTACCAGATGCACCTGAGAGTAAGGGCAAGGGCAAGAAGCAGGATGATGAGTCTGACAGCGACGAGGTTTGGCGCATCCTCCCCCGCGCAAATGCGATGGAGCTCATGCATAGCCTAGGACATGGACATGGTGAATGTTGACTTCGAGTGGTTCGATCCCATGCCTGCAGTTGACTTTCACGGTCTGAAGACGCTCCTGCGCCAGCTCCTCGATGTCGACAATCAGCTCTTCGATCTGAGTGAGCTTGCCGACCTGATTCTGTCGCAGCCATTGTTGGGTAGCACCGTCAAGGTCGATGGTAGCGAGACAGACCCATATGCATTCTTGACGGTGTTGAACCTGGAGACACACAAGGTGAGCATCCATCCAATGGTAGGTGTGTGGTATTATGCTGACACTGTGCAGAACAAAAAAGTAATTCGCGACCTGCATGCCTACCTTAGTAAGAAGGCGCCCTCCCTCGTCCCTGCTGCACCTGCACAAATTGGCTTGATTCTTACTGAGCGCTTCATCAACATGCCTCATGAAATCGTGCCGCCCATGTACACTATGCTCATGGAAGAAATTCAATGGGCGGTCGAAGAGAAAGAACCCTACGCATTTACACACTACCTTGTGCTTTCAAAGGCATATTCTGAGGTGGCCTCGAATTTGCCTGCAGTGGGCCAGCCACCCAGCAAGAAGAAGAAGGCAGGCAAGGCGGACGAAGAAACGTTCTACTTCCATCCTGAGGATGAAGTACTGCACCAGCACGCCGTTGGTCACACAACCTTTGACTATGATACCCCGGTGGACGAGGGTGCGAGTGACAGCAAGCGAGCATTCCAGGAAATGGGCGTAAGGCCGCAGGGGCATGTGACGCTTATCGAGGCTGGAAAGTTTGCGGACGCAGTGGAGGCTGTCAAGTCGTTCCTGAACGGGCAGTAGCAATGATCCTGAAGGAATGAACAAACATACACACATACAATGAACGTGACTTTGGAAAGCTGCTGACTCTAACTGGTGTTACATTCCTACGCACACAAGTCGAATCTAAATAAGACACCAAAGGAAATGGTAATGCTTGCTTCTATTGACACAAACAGCTCCCTTCAACCCTCTCTTTCCTCGCTACTTTACATATGCGCGTGAATTAACCAATGACAACCTTGCCCTCCTCAGGGAAGTCGTACTGAGGAACCTCAAGGTTGAGCGGGGCGGGTCCCTTTCTTATACGGCCAGAAATGTCGTAGTGGGATCCGTGGCAGGGGCAGAACCAGCCGCCGAAGTCGCCAGCCTCGCCAATGGGCACACAACCGAGATGGGTGCAAACACCTGTGTTCGTTAGTCTCTTTGCTGTAGGCCAGATTTCAAAGGGATCATACCCAACATGATCAACCACTCAGGCTTCTGGACACGGTCACTGTCGGCCTGAGGGTCACGCAAAGACTCCCACTTGGTCTCCTCTGCCTCCTTGATTTCGCTCTCGGTGCGGTGACGGATGAAGACAGGCTTGCCTCGCCACTTGATAATGACCTGTCCAGTATTAGCTCCCGACCCAATTCATTTCCAGTTATCGATTAACGCACGTTCTTGCCCTCGGGGATAGCGTTGAGATCGATCTCAACCTTGGCCTGGGCCAAAACGTCGGCGGAGGCGGACATGTTGACAAGGAAATCTGTCGCGCAATGTGTTAGCCGGCAAGCTCTCCATCGAATTGTATCCCCAAATCATCCGTCAAACAGCCAATTGCTCTTCAAGGCCTTCGAATCCGCTATAATTGATATTTTCTTCGATTTCCAAAGCTCCGCCCGACAGTTTGTGGATGCTGCAGATGGGTGGTCTTACCCTGGACAGTCGCCTTCGCGCCAAGAGCGGACAGCGCACCCATGGAGCCGACCATGAAGTACTGGAAGACCTTGGTGCTCTGCTCGCCGTTCTTGTTCCTGTAGGCAGCGAAGGAAGGAATCTTGGTGCTGTCGGCGCTGCCCTTGAAGGGGCTGTCGAACGACGACGCCGAGGCGTTACGGGTCTGCATGGCGGTGCAGCCGGCCCGGGCGACGGGCATCTGGTGGGCTGTCCATGATCGTGCGACGGCACGGGCACTGTTGGCGAGGGCGGGCATCGTGGGCGCGGGTGTGCGGGTGGGTGTGATGGGAGATGTCGTCGAAGTTGAAGATTTGGCAGGGCAGGAGTTACTCAGCATCATCAGATTTGCCGCGCCATGATTGGCAGTTGCTCTCGCCGCCTCCCGGAACATCATCGTCAGTGCAGCTCACCAACATCGACACCATCAACTGAGTGATGTCAATTGGGCTAATAAAATCATTTATGTCTTCCTCACCATCACCCCAAATTTTTACAGATTACTGCTATGATGTGTTCTTAGGTTGGGTGTAGTTCCAGCTGAATAGACGGTTATTGGCTGTCGTTACCTACGATCTTGCAGAGAAGCAAGGAACTCCTACTTTCACTTGTAGCGCATTGCAGCCATTGTGCTTTGCCACAGTGACCCTATTGTTTCTCATCGTTGGAGCGTTTATTGCTCACAATAAACTCCCATCGCAGTCGCAGTCGTCCAACAGCCGTTATGCCCCCTCAACACGAGGCAAGCCTCGAGCCATACTTAAAGACAACTGCTGGTAGCCAAAGTGAGATCAAGACACTACCGGCCCCAATAGGCAAACATGACATACACCCAGAACCTCCATCGACCACACAGGGTGACAAGATTCTAGGCAAAAGGGCTGCCTCTATCACCTCTGGCCGACGAAGAAGCTTAAACCCATCGCTAGAGAAAAGCCCCCGCATATTGACTATAAGAATCTATCTTCCAACTGGCTCGAAGCTCACGATGCAACCCGCTCCCTACTGGCTGCCAGCTTCACCTCACTCACGCTCACCTACCGCAAAAGAGATATGTTTGCAGACATACCAAAGAGAGCCCTGCTTATTCATGCATGTAATGCTCAGGGCCACTGGGGCGCAGGTATTGCCAAAGCCTTTAAGACAAAATATCCCAACGCATATGCCGGTTATAACAAGCTCTGCACTGAAGACCACAACAGGACAAACCCAGTTCCTACAGGAACCACGCAGCTTCTTGCACCACAAGACAAAGACAGCACTGGATTGGTTGTGTCTCTACAAGTACGAATTACGGCAAGGCCAAGGACCAACTGGACGTAATCATTGGCAATACTGTCAAGTCAATGCAGATGTTGCTTGAGTTAGTCAGCCAAGTTGACGATAAGATCACCGAGATTCGAATGTGTCAGATCAATAGTGGTAAATTCGGTGTGCCTTGGGAGAAAACCGAGGAAGCGTTACAAGGTTTTGCTTCGAAGCCACATTGGGGAAGTGTTATCGAAGTTTGGGCGCTGACAGAGTAAAGAAGTGAAACTTCATCTGTACACACGCTACCGCACCTTGGACATGGTTGTGCTCAAAGTACTGCAGGTAGACAAGTATACTGGTCTACAGCAATTCCAACAATGAATATTTGGAATGGTAATTTCTGCACTGTTAATTATCTCGGGCGTCAAGTCGTCCTTTCCCAGCTCAAAGGGCGAGGTAAATAAACATCATAGAACTCAAAACAAACAAATGCAAGGGCCGCAATCATCATGAACCACGTCTTTGTTTCAAAAATGGTTCGTCTCTTCGTATGTCGAGGCTGGTATTTGTCTAAACTCTGAGCACCAACCAAGCCGCAATCTGGCCGCATCCCTGCGGCGGTCTAAATGCGGGAGAGGACCGTTCGGGCAAAGTGCACGGCCGCGTCGACGCGACTTTGTCAACGGTGGAGACAACACACTCACTACCGCCGAAAGCTCACATTCCCTCAACTACCTGTTCCCCGCCTTCGATATTATTCGTAGTTGTTCCTCCTCCCACACCTCACTGGAAACGAGGACTCACATGTCTTCTCGTTAGTAAATACAAAACAACTTACTATGGAGGGACCGCTCTCTCCAGGGGCCACAAATGGCAGTTCACGAGCGCCAAGTCCCACACCACCCACTATCGACCCTCAGATTATCATCGACTACCTGGAAAAGGTTCTCGAAGTCAACCTTGGCGCTACAGAGCGAGATCTCCATGCGCCTGGAAGCTTGCTCTCGGATGACAAGCGCATTGATACCCTACAGAGATGTTCACAGTTCTCGAAGGAGAACTCGTTGGTGCTCTATGTTATCAAAGAGAGGAACACTGAGACCTCAGTAGATGGTTTGGATGGGACAAACGGTTAGTGCATATGATCATGGGGTCATTTTTTATAGCTGACATTCAATCAGGAATTTCGCAACACTACACTTACATTGTTTCCACCGAACTGACTGCGTCTCCCAACTGCGCAGCGTTTGTTGTCCTTCAGAAGCGACCAATACCCTTAGACTCTTCGATACCCATCAGTGCCCAAGTTCAGATTTCGACCCTTCCCGGCTTTAAACTTTCTAATACCAACTCGTCGCAAGATGGCGCTCCTTTCGAGTACATTCATTCTTTCATTCAGACTGCTTTCGAGCCGTACTTCGATACTTATACAAAGACGAAGAATCAGCGCACCCAGAAAGAGCTGTATAGCAAAGGCGAAAGCGATTCGAGAACAGGCATTTCAGCAGCGAAGAAGAAAATGGCAGAATTAGCATTGGCCATACAGCACTTGTCAGACAACGTCGATATTCCTGAGCTGCTCTTGCCATTGCATCCGCATATCTTGGTGGCACTGCAGGATGCTGAACAACGAGGCTTGAAGGCTTCCCCAGATCTGATCCCTGCCGCCGTCGTACAGGACAGTGCCTTTCTCAATCAGCTACAAGGAACTGTCAATGGTTGGATCAAATCAATACAAACCATCACAAAAACGACCCGCGATGTCTCCACTGGGACAGCACAACAAGAGATCAACTTCTGGATTTCTATGGAGTCTAGGCTTCACGATATCGAGACTCAACTCAGTAGTCCAGGCGTTAGGTTAACACTGGATGTGCTCAAAAATGCAAAGCGATTCCAGGCGACAGTCAGTTTTAGTGCAGACACTGGACTGAAGGAGACTACGGACCTGGTGCAGAAGTACAATTCACTTATGAAAGAGTTTCCGCTGGATCAATTGCACACATCCACATCCCTTGTTGCCGTTCAGGATGCTATCAACCAAATCTTCAGTCACCTCAACAAGAAGCTGCGCATCTGTCCGTACCCAATCCGCCGAGCGCTGCCTCTTGTCGAGGCTATATCCGCTGATCTCGACGTGGAGCTGCACAAGAAACTCTCAGGACGTACATTGATGCATATGGATTATCCCGAGTTCCAAGCCATCATGGATGTAGCGGAAAAGATTTGGCGTACGTGGGAGGAAGACGTGAAGGAGTTCACGAACGTTGCTCGAGAAGTCACGAGACGAAGAAACGAGAAGTTCATACCTATCAAAATTAACCCGCGCCACCGAGAGACGGAGGAGCGCATCCGCTACGTTACTACTTTTAGAAAGAATCACGAACAATTGCAGCGCACCATTGTCAATGTTCTCGGCACCCAATCCACGCTGTCGGACGGCTCGTCAACCAAGGAAGTGATCATCGAAGAGATTGGCGACGTTGATGCTGTAAAGGAGGTCAAGGAGGCCTATGACGTTCTCAAAGATGTTGATGTTTTGGACGTGTCGCTAGAAGGCACACGCTTATTCGAACAGGCTGAGCAAAAATACAACGAACGCACTTCACGTGTTGAGAACTCGATCATTGCCAGGCTCCGGGATCGTCTCGGAACTGCAAAGACTGCAAGCGAGATGTTCCGTGTCTTTGCCAAATTCAACCCTCTCTTTGTACGGCCTAAGATTCGAGGGGCCATCTCAGAATACCAAACACAGTTAATTGAAAGCGTCAAGCAAGATATCCAGGCGCTACACGAGCGCTTCAAGCGACAATATGCAAACTCCGAAGCTCATGCAATGGCACAGCTTCGGGACTTTCCTCCAGTCTCCGGTGCCGTGATCTGGGCTCGACAAATTGAGATTCAGCTCGAGAAGTACATGAGCAAGGTTGAGGATATATTAGGAAAGGACTGGGTCCTCCACGCCGAAGGCCAGAAGCTTCAGGCGGAAAGTAACATGTTCAAGAAGAAGCTGGACACGCGCCCCATCTTCGAGGGATGGCTGCAGGCAGTCGCGCGTAACAAGCTTTCGATTTCCGGACGTCTTTTCCTTGTTAGCAGGAATCGTGCTGCGGGCAACATTCTGGAGCTGAATGTCAACTTTGATGGTCAGGTCATTGCCCTGTTCAAGGAGGTGCGCAACCTCACATGGCGTGGCTACCAAGTTCCTCATGGTATTAACAACATCTCAAAAGAGGCCAAGCGCGTCTATCCATATGCTGTCAGCTTAATGGAAAGCGTCAGAACCTATACTCAGACCATTCGTTCGATTTCTGAACTGAGTGGAGTTGCTCTTCTGCTCAACAATTACGCCAATGATGTTCAGGTTCTTATCGGAAAAGGTGTACCTCTTAAATGGGAGTCGTTCGTTCATGCGTACGACTTGCATGTTCGACAACCTGGATTCCCTGCAGGAGCTGGAAGTGTACGGAGTGAGAGCAAGCATGTGCAGTTTGTTCGTGACTTTCAAGCCGCGACCTCTTTACTCCAAACGAAGGTCGCGACTCTTGTGGGTATCAACTCTGTTGTCGACAAGGCCTTGAAGGATTTGGAGACATGCCCATATAACAAGGAAGCTTTCCAACACAACTTGGAGACCATCCAGAAGTCCGTTGATCAGCTCAATCTTGAGAATTACGCCAACCTTGCGACATGGGTGTTGGATATGAATACCCGAATTGAATCAATCCTCCTTGTGCGCTTAAATCGTGCCATGTCACAGTGGATTGAGGTCTTCAATAGCGGTGGTGAAGACGAGAATGACCGTCGACTTACGAGCGAGCCTGCTAATGGGGAAGCTGATGAAGTGAGGCCGACACTGACTCGACTCACCCTAGAAATCACCATGCGGAATCAGGTCATCTATCTGAGCCCACCAGTGGAGTACGCTCGGGCAAGCTGGCTTGAGCAGTTGCAGCAGTGGCTCGCCATTGTTTGCACACTCCAAAAAATCAAGGCTTCACGATATGAGATCCGATTGGAACCCACCGATTCTTCCGGGGCCCAGTTCTCAGATCTCTCAAGTAAGTGTACTGATTCACTTCTTGAAGTCTACAGCGCTGTTGAGAGCAAGCTTGGTGACATTTCTACGTACGTCGATGAATGGCTTCAGTTCCAATCTCTGTGGGACCTGCAATCTGATCACGTATACGACATACTGGGTGAAGACCTCTCTCGATGGCTGCAGCTACTGCAAGAGATCCGCAAGACTCGCTCTACATTCGACAATTCGGACATAAGCCGCCGCTTCGGCTACGTCACAGTCGATTATGACCAAGTGCAACTCAAAGTCAATGCTAAGTATGACCAGTGGCAACAAGAGATTCTTACAAAGTTTGCCAGTAGGCTTGGTCAGCGCATGAACGAGGTATATGTAGAGATTGCGAAAGCGCGCAAGGACCTTGAGGTACAGACTCTCGAGGCGTCTTCAACCGCCCAGGCTGTATCATTCATTACGACTGTCCAGCAATGTAAGCGCCAGGTGATGGAGTGGGAGCCTGAGATCTCAACCTTCCGACAGGGTCAAGCCACTTTGAACCGTCAGCGCTACCAACTTCCATCGAATTGGCTGCCAATGGAACAAATTGATCATGAATGGCAGACGTTGACTGAAGTTCTGGCACGAAAGGCTAAGATTGCTGATGATCAAGCTGATGCACTTCGAGCAAAGATCGCTGCCGAAGACAAAGTAGTAAATCAGAAGATTTCTGACGTTACTAGCGAATGGGCGGTAGAAAAGCCGGTAGCCGGAAACCTTGCACCAGAAGAAGCATCTGCCATCCTTGCGAGATATGATAAGAGAATCGACCAGTTGACGACTGAGTCGAGTAATCTTTCAAAAGCAAAAGAAGCCCTTGGACTGCCTCCATCACCACTCAATGTTCTCAATGATCTTTACGACGAAGTGCATGATTTCAAGCAAGTATGGGCGAACATTGGCACTATCTGGGCATCTCTCAGCGATCTTCGCGAGCAACTTTGGACCAGCATACAGCCTCGTAAATTAAGAAAAATTCTTGAAGACCGTTCGCAAGACTTGAAGGCTATGCCCGCCAAGCTCCGACAATATCAAGCCTTTGACCACGTGCAGAGTACACTGAAACAACTGCTGAAGGACAACAGCCTTCTCTCCGATTTACGAAATGACCATGTACGCGAACGCCATTGGGTCAAGATTTTCAAGCATTTACAGCCCCAGAAGAGGTACTCACCTACTGGCATGACATTAGGTGACGTATGGGATCTCAAGCTCGGCCCTAGCGAAAAGGTCATACGCGAAGTTCTCGATCAAGCAAGAGGCGAGAATACGCTAGAAGAGTTTATTAAACAGGTGCGCGAGGATTGGCAGAACTATGCCTTGGAGCTGGTCAACTACCAGAATAAGTGTCGTCTTATCAAGGGTTGGGATGAACTTTTTGCCAAGTGCAGTGAGAACTTGAATTCACTGCAAGCCATGCGACATTCTCCATACTACAAAGAGTTTGAAGAAGATGCCTCGGCGTGGGAAGACAGGCTCAATCGTGTACACGTACTGTTCGACGTGTGGATCGATGTGCAACGCCAATGGGTTTACCTGGAAGGGGTTTTCACTGGCAACGCAGACATCAAGCATCTGCTGCCAATGGAGTCATCCCGCTTCCAGAATATAAACTCAGAGTTCTTGACACTTATGAAGAAGGTTGGCCGTCAGCCCTTCGTCCTGGAAGTTCTGAACATCTCTGGCGCGCAGAAGTCGCTCGATCGCCTTGCTGACCTCCTCAACAAGATCCAGAAAGCCCTTGGAGAATATCTCGAGCGCGAACGTGTAGCATTTCCTCGCTTCTACTTCGTTGGTGATGAAGACCTTCTTGAGATTATCGGCAACAGCAATGATGTTCTCCGCATCGCTAAACATTTGAGAAAGATGTTTGCTGGAATATCTGGTTTGACTACCGATGAGGATGGTGTCATCACAGGCTTCACTTCGAAAGAAGGCGAAGAGGTCGAGTTGCGCAAGAAGATATCGCTTGTGCAAACACCGCGAATCAACGAGTGGCTCGGGGCACTTGAAATGAACATGAAGACTACTCTAGCAGAGTTGACGTTCGAGGCTTTTGAGGAGTTCGCCCAGCTCATGGCTGAGGATACGATGGATCTGTCTGCTTTTAACGGCTATATCGCCCGGTATCCAACCCAGGTCGTCGTACTCGGAACTCAAATCGCATGGACTCAAGCTGTTGAGGCATCTCTAATCGCTGAGGGAACTAGCCTGCCCAATCTATATGAGAAACAGGTCAGGGCTCTCAAGTTGTTAGCTGATGCGGTCCTCGAAGACCTTGAGCCCATTCACCGCAGGAAGTGTGAAGATCTTATCACTGAGTTCGTTCACCAACGCGATGTCATACACAAGCTGCAGAAAGTCGGCGCACGCTCACCAACTCACCACATGTGGCTTCTGTCAATGCGATACGTGTACGAGCCTGGCAATGACTTACTGCAACGTCTAAGGATTAAAATGGCTAACGCTGTTTTGGACTATGGCTTCGAGTACCTGGGTGTGGCTGATCGTCTTGTCAGGACACCACTTACCGATCGCTGTTTCCTCACTCTCACTCAGGCCATGTGTCAGCGTCTCGGTGGTTCGCCATACGGACCCGCTGGCACAGGTAAGACTGAATCTGTCAAAGCTCTTGGTGTGCAGCTTGGTCGATTCACTCTCGTGTTCTGTTGTGACGACACTTTTGACTTCCAGGCCATGGGCCGCATTTTCCTTGGTATCTGCCAGGTTGGCGCCTGGGGTTGCTTCGACGAGTTCAACCGTCTTGAGGAGCGCATCCTTTCGGCTGTGTCGCAACAGATTCAGAACATTCAATTAGGCCTCAAGAAAGGCGCCGAGGACGATAAGTCTCAAATTGAGCTTATTGGTCGTCAGCTAAGAGTCAATAGCAACACAGGTGTCTTCATTACGATGAACCCTGGCTATGCTGGCCGATCCAACTTGCCCGACAATTTGAAAAAGCTGTTTCGAAGCATTGCCATGTCCAAGCCTGACAAAGAGCTCATCGCTGAAGTCATGCTTTACTCCCAGGGTTTCTCGCAGGCCAAGGACCTGTCAAAGCAAGTGGTGCCATTCTTTGACAGCTGCGCGTCCAGCCTCTCCAAACAAGCCCACTATGACTTCGGTCTGCGTGCTCTCAAGAGTGTACTTGTCAGCTCTGGTGGGCTCAAGCGAGCTCGTATCGCCGTCATAGACCGAGAACAAGCAGACGAAGCTGTCATGGAACCTCAGATAATCGTCCAGAGTCTTCGGGAGACCATCGCCCCCAAGCTCATTCGTTCCGACGTTGAAATTATGAGAAGTATTGAAGAGGAGGCCTTCCCTGGGGTTCAATATATCCCTGCGCCTTTAGACAAGCTCACCGAGGCCATTCGTTATCAAGCAGCTCAGTCAAAATTGGTAGTCAGCGAAGCTTGGATGACTAAGATCCTTCAACTTTACCAGATTCAGAATCTACATCATGGTGTCATGATGGTGGGATCGTCAGGCTCTGGCAAGTCAGCAGCATGGAGAACTCTTCTAAACGCCCTGCAAGCAGTTGAAGGTGTAGAGGGCGTCTGTCATGTTATCGATCCGAAGGTAATGTCCAAAGAGCAACTTTATGGTACTTTGGATAGCACAACCCGCGAATGGACAGACGGTCTCTTCACTGGTATTCTCCGCAAAATTGTCGATAACCTACGTGGCGAGGATAGCAAGCGCCACTGGATTGTTTTCGACGGCGATGTCGATCCTGAATGGGTCGAAAATTTGAACTCTGTCCTTGATGACAACAAGCTACTCACTTTGCCTAATGGCGAGCGCCTCAACCTTCCGTCAAACGTACGCATCATGTTCGAAGTTGAGACACTTAAATATGCTACACTTGCTACAGTGTCGCGCTGTGGCATGGTATGGTTTAGTGATGACACAGTGAACGTCGACATGATGATTGATAACTACATTGAGAACCTTAAGAAAACTGCTTTTGAGGATATCGAGGACGATTCTGTTGCGCCAGGGCAACTATCGCAAAAAACGCTTGCTACCCAAGGACTGATCGCAGACTTCTTGAAAATCAAGCTTACACAAGATCGATTCATTGAAAAGGCTCTTAGCATGGCCCGCAAGTTCAAGCACATTATGGAGTACACAGACATCCGCGCGCTCAACACTCTCTTTTCGCTGCTCAACAAGGCATGTCGTAATGTCATCGAGTACAACGTTCAGCATCAAGACTTCCCGCTTGAAGACGAGAAAATGGAAGCTTACCTGTCCAAGAAGCTCCTTGTTGCTATTGTCTGGGCGCTTGTCGGCGATTGTCCATTGTCAGATCGCAAGCAATTTGGTGATCTCATAGCCGGTATGACTGATGTGGAGTTACCGCCTCTCAATGAGTCCACTTCCCTCATTGACTATGATGCTAAGCCCGAGAAGCCAGACTGGGATATGTGGCAAAACCAGGTACCAAATGTTGAGGTTAACACACACTCCATCGTACAAACTGACGTCGTTATCCCAACCCTGGATACTGTCCGTCATGAGGATGTTCTCTACTCTTGGCTTGCGGAACATAAACCGCTACTCCTCTGCGGACCGCCAGGTTCCGGTAAAACCATGACACTCTTTAGCGCTCTCCGCAAGCTCCCCAACATGCAAGTTGTCGGTCTCAATTTCTCTAGCGCAACAACTCCCGATTTGCTGATCAAAACCTTTGAGCAATATTGTGAATACAAGAAGACTGTAAACGGTGTCCAGCTTACTCCAACGCAAATTGGCCGCTGGCTTATCATCTTCTGTGATGAAATTAACTTGCCTGCACCCGATAAGTATGGTACTCAGCGCGCGATCTCTTTCTTGCGTCAGCTCGTCGAACATAACGGTTTTTGGAGAACTTCAGACAAGACCTGGGTCACTCTTGACCGCATTCAATTCGTCGGTGCTTGCAACCCTCCGACAGATGCTGGTCGTACGCCTATGGGTCTGCGCTTCTTGCGCCACGCTCCACTCGTCATGGTCGATTATCCTGGTGAGCAATCATTACTGCAAATCTATGGCACATTCAATAGTGCTGTACTCAAGATTATTCCTACTTTGCGTGGTTATTCGGACGCTCTGACAAGGGCCATGGTCCAACTTTACTCCGAGTCGCAGAAAAGATTTACACCTGACATCCAACCCCATTATGTTTACTCGCCGCGTGAGCTTACACGTTGGGTCCGTGGTATCTACGAAGCTCTTCGACCGCTCGAGACGTTACCAGTCGAAGGCCTTATACGGATCTGGGCACATGAGGCTCTGCGATTGTTCCAGGATCGTCTTATTGGGGAAGACGAGCGTGCCTGGACCGAGGAGTGTGTACGCCGTGTTGCATTGGAGCAATTTCCCACTCTCGATGAAGACAAGGCTCTCGGCGGCCCCATCCTATTCTCTAACTGGCTATCAAAGAATTACGTACCGGTCGAGCGTGAACACCTCCGAGATTTCGTTAAAGCTCGTCTTCGCACGTTCTGCGAAGAGGAAGTTGACGTACCACTCATTCTCTTTAACGATGTACTTGAGCACGTACTTCGCATTGATCGTGTCTTCCGTCAGCCCCAGGGCCATCTCATCCTGATCGGTGTCAGTGGTTCCGGAAAGACTACCTTGTCGCGCTTCGTAGCATGGATGAACGGACTAAGCGTATACCAGATCAAGGTACATGGCAAGTATACTGGTGACGATTTCGATGAGGACTTGCGCAACGTCCTCCGTCGCTGTGGTTGCAAGGGCGAGAAAATTTGCTTTATCCTTGACGAAGCAAATGTTCTCGATTCGGGTTTCTTGGAGCGCATGAACACACTGCTGGCCAACGCCGAGGTTCCTGGCTTATTCGAGGGCGACGAATATGCGACTTTGATGACATCCATCAAGGAGGGTGCCCAGCGACAAGGCATCATCCTTGATTCTCAAGAAGAACTTTACAAGTGGTTCACCGAGCAAATTGTCAAGAACCTGCATGTGGTCTTTACAATGAATCCTCCTGAGGAAGGACTCTCTTCCAAGGCTGCTACCAGTCCTGCTCTTTTCAATCGTTGCGTTCTCAACTGGTTTGGCGATTGGTCAGACCAGGCTTTATACCAAGTCGGCTCTGAACTGACCCAATCTGTGGACTTGGATCGTCCAAACTACATCGCTCCGGACAGCATTCCTATCGCTTATCGCGGACTCAACCTTCCACCTTCTCATCGTGAGAGCGTGGTTAATGCAATGGTAGCCGTTCACCACTCTTTGAGGAGTAAGAACGAGAAGCTCCAGAAGACGCAGAACCGTAAGATGTACTTGACACCCCGCCACTTCCTGGACTTTGTTGCGCAATATGTTAAGCTTTACAACGAAAAGCGTGAGGATCTTGAAGAGCAGCAGCGTCATCTCAATGTTGGTCTGGAGAAACTGAGGGAGACATTCGACAAGGTCAGAGACCTGCGGGTGAGTCTTGCAGAAAAGAAGACGCAGCTTGAGCAGAAGTCCGCAGAGGCAAACCAGAAGCTGCAGCAGATGGTTGCAGACCAACGTCAGGCTGAGGAGAAAAAGGCCGGCGCCAAGAAGCTAGAAGCCCAACTTCAACAGGATCGTGAAGACATCGACAAGCGTAGCATTGTGGTCAACCGAGACTTGGCTGCGGCAGAGCCTGCTGTTGTTGAAGCACAAAAGAGTGTTCAGAACATCAAACGGCAACATCTGACTGAAGTTCGATCTATGGGCAACCCCCCAGCTGGTGTCAAGCTCGCTTTGGAGGCTGTTTGCACCCTCCTTGGGCACAGACCAGACAGCTGGAAGACAATTCAGGGTATTGTCAGGCGCGACGACTTCATTGCCAGCATCGTTGCTTTCGATAATGAGAGGCAGATGACCGCTCCACTTCGTAGGAAGATGCAGGCGGAATATCTGTCCAAAGAGGATTTCACTTTTGAGAAAGTGAATCGTGCGTCAAAGGCTTGCGGACCCCTCGTACAGTGGGTCGCAGCACAGGTCACTTACTCTGATATTCTGGATCGAGTTGGACCTCTCCGCCAAGAGGTATTTGACCTTCAACAAGAGTTAGAGAAAACTGAAGAAGGTGCACGGGAGACACAAGTTCTGATCAGAAAGCTTGATCAAAATATCAAGCGCTACGAGGAAGATTACGCTGTGTTGATCAGCGAGACACAAGCCATCAAAACGGAGATGTCGACTGTTCAGTTTAAGGTCGACCGCAGTGTGCGTCTCCTTGACAGCCTGTCCTCTGAACGGTCCCGATGGGAAGAGAGCAGCAAGTCATTCGACTCACAAATTGATACAATAATTGGCGACGTACTTGTGGCTGCCGCCTTCATCGCATATGCCGGCTACTATGACCAACAGTACAGGAAGGCCTTGACCGAGGATTGGTACGACCATCTCAGGAACTCGGGCATCAGCTTCAAGACGCCAAATCCATTTACGGAGTACCTTTCGACTGCCGATGATCGACTGACATGGCAGCACAATGGCCTGCCTGTCGACGACCTCTGCACTGAGAACGCCATCGTGCTCAAGCGCTTCAACCGTTACCCACTCATCATCGATCCATCGGGCCGAACAACCGAATTCCTGCAGAACGAGTGCAAGGACCGTCGCCTTACAGTCACGAGCTTCCTGGATGATTCCTTCACAAAACAACTTGAAAGTTCCCTGCGTTTTGGCAACCCAATCCTCATCCAGGACGCTGAGCACCTGGATCCGATCTTAAATCATGTCCTCAATAAAGAATACCAGAAGACTGGTGGCCGTGTATTGATCCAACTCGGCAAGCAAGAGATCGACTTCTCGCCATCCTTCCGCTTGTACCTCTCGACGCGCGATCCTTCCGCCAACTTTGCTCCCGATATCTGCAGTCGTACCACGTTCGTCAACTTCACAGTTACGCAAAGCAGTTTGCAAACTCAGACGCTCAATGAAGTCCTGAAGTCCGAGAGGCCCGATGTTGACGAGCGGCGTTCTAATCTCATCAAGATGCAGGGTGAGTTCGCTGTCCATCTTCGCCAGCTTGAGAAGCGTCTCCTCCAAGCCCTGAACGAGTCTCGTGGCAACATTCTCGATGACGATCGGGTCATCGAAACCCTTGAGACTCTCAAGAAAGAGGCAAAGGATATCTCAGACAAGGTCTCGGAGACTGCTGGCGTCATGACGGAAGTTGAAAACATCACCAAGGAGTACACTGTCGTTGCCCGTTCTTGCTCGGCTATCTTTGCTGTCTTAGAGCAACTGCACCACCTCAATCATTTCTACCAATTTTCTCTTCAATACTTTACGCAGATTTTTGAGACAGTGCTTCGTAAGGTTAGGAACGGCTCGAGCACCAATCACGCCGCTCGTATCGATCAGATCATCACCGAGCTCTTTGTCGATGCCTATCGTCGGACCTCACTTTCCCTATTGCAGAAGGATCGTGTCACATTCGCAATGCTTCTTGTACAAGCCGCACCTTACAAGATGGACAAGACACTAATTGACAGAATCCTTGATGTGGACATAGAAGCGGTCGATGTTTCAACTCAACCTGAACGTAGAGAAGAGGCGTTACAACGCGCAAGTAAACTTTCAATCTTCAAGGATCAGCTTGATAGTATTGAAAATGAAACCTGGTATGCATTCCTGACTGAAGAGCTTGGGGAGCGACACGTTCCCCAGGCCTGGCCTAAAGACCTCAACAAGTTCGACAAGCAGCTGCGGGCTCTTATCCTGGTCAAATTATTTCGTGTTGACCGATTTGTACCAGCAGTAGAGCGCTTTGTGACGGAAGTATTTGGTAAGGGAATTCTGGACGCCAGTGGTGATCTTGGGGACATTGTTAAGCAAGTTAACGCTATCACTCCTGTTGCGCTCAGCTCCAGCCCTGGGTTTGATGCTAGCTACAAAGTCGACAACCTTGTTGAACGGGAGCGTGTATCATGCTCCAACATTGCCATGGGCTCGAACGAAGGTGCTACTACTGCGGACAAGGCCATCGCCAATGCCGCTACAACTGGCAACTGGGTGCTTGTCAAGAATGTGCATCTGGCCCCACAATGGTTACAGTCACTTGAAAAGAGGCTAGAAGCACTGAAGCCCAATCCGGACTTCCGCCTTTTCTTGTCAATGGAATCCAGCACTAAGATTCCAGTGAACTTACTTCGAGCTTCTCGCGTCTTGTCTTACGAACAACCAGCTGGTATTCGCGCCAATATGAAAGACTCCTTATCTTCCTTAGCAGACAAAGCTGTCAAGCCGCCTGTCGAGAAAGCGCGAATCTACCTCATATTGTCTTTCTTGCATGCTGTGGTTCAAGAGCGTCTGCGTTACGCACCAACTCTTGGGTGGAAGGGCTTCTGGGAGTTCAATGATAGCGATGTGAGTATAAAACCTAAAATATGGATCATAATAGCTAACCACAGTGTAGTACGAATGTTGTAGCTTCATCGTCGATACTTGGATTGACACCGTTGCTCAGGGTCGATCTAACATCGCTCCTGCCAAGATCCCGTGGGAGATGATAACCACTCTTGTTACTGAGATGTACGGTGGTAAGATCGACAACGAAGCAGATTGGCGTTCTCTTGCATCCATTGTGCAAGAGTGCATGACTCCTACGGCCTTCGAAGATAATTTCAAGATTGTCAAGGATACCGAGCATAGCGAGGGCCTGGTGCTGCCCAGCACGACTGGCTGGAAGGACTTTATGCAATGGGTCAACGATCTGCCGGAACGCGAGCCTCCCACGTACCTGGGACTTCCGGCCAATGCCGAGAAGCTATTGCTGGTTGGGCAGGCAAAAGAAATGGTTGGCAATTTGAAGAGGGTGATTGAGATGCTGGATGAGGGAGAGCAAATTATGGCGGAGGCTGACTTGTAGTCATCTGCGCTCAGTCCAGATGGATTCAAGATTCACAGCATGGCTGGTCAATGGCGTTACAGGTTCTTTGAGTGTTCGCAGGCTATAAGGGTGAGCTCCGTGCTATCACTGTACCCATATACCCCATTTCATTCTTTTTTTTTCTGCACTGTGTATCACACGAAGTATCAATCAAACAGTTGCGCTTCATCTCATCCTCTCATGGAAGTCGTAGTTAGAACTAGTGAGTTTGGGGCAGTGTGCAAAACCTAAAAAAAAGGACTGTAATACACATTAAGATTGTGCAACGATACCATGGAGATACAGTTCCAAAGAAACCGCGCAGTTTCTGCGACACCTAAGACAGGCGAGGGTGCCAAAGCGTCTGTACAGTATGTTTTCTGCCGCTTTTTCGCTAGGGTTTGTTCTTGTTGGTATAACTATCAATCGCGCTGCGATAACAATACGGTAAGATGTGCCACTTTTTGACAGTAAGCATATTTTGACGGTTCGTAAACGGAACCGAAGAGAGGCTGCGTAGCAACTAATCTTTAGGCTCACAAAATAAAAGACCTATTAGAACGAGTACTCTTCTGATAGTATGACTACCATTGGAATACCAGGTTAGCGGAGGAACAAGGTGTGCAGTGATTACAATGTATTGATTGGTTGACTATCAAAAGCATACAAATCAGTAAGTTGAAGTCTCTGCAAGAGACTTCAACACGTTTGCCGAGTCGCGCCCGTGCTCAACGCACGAGCCTTCCTTCCATTATCTTGGACTGAACCCCTATATTCTTAACAAAATGTCTCTATAGCGCCGCGCTAGGCGGAATTGTTGATACGGCAAAGGTATCAAAGGGGGTGAATCAACAGTTGTTACAACGAAAGTATAGTAGATGATTGATTGATTCTGCTGGGTGCATGACCATGGTGATATGAGTGGTGTTCATGTGTAGATGACCGAGTTAGTGCCGAGATAGGGCAGCTAGTGATATCGGTTATCTACACATAGCCATGGTTATCAGCCCAGTGCATAGAAGCTACTACAGAAGAGGTTCCTATGATAAGGAACATCGGAGAACACTGTGATACATCGTGATTCCATACATTCGGCTCCCAACAGAAATACTGTTAAAGTATCAAAATTGATTGTAAGAGTTATGTATTTATCTCATATGAGGTTGAGGTTAAATACATTGTTTACCAGCCATGTGCTCCTTCCCCAATTGCGGCCCTGGTTTTCGCTGCGCTGATTGGTACAGGCAGCACCTGCCTTCAACAAATACAAGCAGGGGAGAAGGTGGCTAGAGTGTCTGATGAATGAGATAAGTTACTCTTCTCTCTATTCATGCCCATTTGCACAGCACACACATAATTACTAGGCCAGCGAGTAAAGCAAAAGTAGCAGCTAAAGTCCGGCCAATACTGCTTGTCAAGAGATGGCCGCGAAGCTAATCTCTCGCAAGCATTTCGACAATGCCAACCCAGGCAAGGATGCCAGCTGACAAAGCATCCAGAGTTCCTAGAGCAACAATTGTGGATGGTTCGTTCCCGTTGAAGCTGTTCAGGACGGTACTTACGTATAGAGTGTAAGATAATACCAGCTTCGAGATTGTACACATGTACCTTTTTCTCTAGCGGTGACAAGTCGACGACAGTTGCGTGATGCACAAGTTTTCCAGTAGAATCCTGAACTGCTGACTGCTCTGACTCGACTTGGCCATCTGTGGGTGGCGTGCTCGCGGCGTCGTGGCGCACCGAGTTTGACAAATGCCGCTGCACCAGGTGGGTACCAAGGTAATCCATGAGGAAAGACAAGATTAGTCCGGCGAGGAAGATTGACGCAGTACTTGCCTCATACTGGAGCTCTCCCAAGCATTTGTTTCCAAACATGAGGTCCGCATGTGTGAAAAGATGCACAAATGCAGTAGACAGCACAACACCAGTGCCAAACTGCTTCAATACGACAAGGACGACATGGTCGCTCGGCATCTTCATGGAATGTTTTGTGAGCATGGGGAGGAACACTCCAAGGGCACTGGTGGCAAGGATAACGAAGAGCAGGCCAATGCGAAGCCCAACGTTATAGTCTCGTTTCTTAACGTCGCAGGATGATGGCCCCTCCTCGGATCCATGGCTTCCACCGATGCAATGTCTGGAGTTCGTTAGATTGAGGAATCATCGGAAACAATGGACATACTCTACACCAGCGTGGAAGTGGCAGTGTTCGCCAGAGCCGGCTGGCTCTTCTTCTGACTTGGGCTTGTCCTCACCTTCACCACATTCGGGAGTCGCGACCAGAACTTCCTCGCCCTCATCGTCGATACAATATCTGATAGAAAATGAGCTTGTGTCTTGCATAAGGCAATGACCCAAAAGCGAGGTTACTACTTACGTGTCACTACCGTGATGATGACAGCCCGTACTCAGGCTTGAACTCTGAAGTTTCAGTGGGCCCAACAATCTGGTATTCTTCTGTTCCGACCATGCACCAGTTATGACTGAATTAGTCGAGTGTCATCGAAAGATGAATAAAGTCGAACATACTTGACACTTCCGTGCGCATGGCATCCAGAGACTGCAGTAATCTGGGGTGCGGCAGCAGAGGAAGCCGGCGCACGTGTTACGAGAGCTGACTGAGCCATGAGTCTATCTGCCAACAGCAGCGGAGTTGCACAGTATACAATGTTACGTAATGACATAGTGGAGGCGAAAAGGCGAAGCTTGGGTGATGATAAGAACGAGTGGCTCTTTCTCCCTGCTTAAATGCAGGATAATAGCTGCCCATGAACAACTGTTAAGCACTGTGCTGGATTTGCAGACTTTTTTTCTTCGTATCTTGCGGCAAATACTCTGTATGCAGTCTTGGCCCACAGACTCTAGTTAAGCCAAGTTCGAATGAAGAAGTCAGTTACCCCCTCCCGAGGTCCTGTGTGGGTCTTGGGGCACACTAATTATTCAACCGATGGGCGCTGTACATATCTGTTGAACGATCCAGGAATTGTGGCAAGGGCTATTTGGAATTTCGTATCTTCCTGCTACATTGGTTGGAAATCGCGGGCTCTCGACTCATTGGCAGACATCTAGACATAAGATATGGCTCGGTTAACGACCCATTGGGAATCGGCCAAGGTAATTTATGAGTCGGTCTATCTTGATGGGAAGGTTACTTTGTCGCTTCGCGGCGCAGGGTGAACCATGTGCATCTCCGACTGAATGACAACGGTATTACAGTACTAGGGAATTAGTCTGTTCGCACCAGCACGGACCTTTTCCGCAACACCAAACACGAGACCAACCCTCCTAACTTCAATCTCCTACTGCACGA